>OX578133.1:14849517-15162017 GCA_951213105.1 Amaurobius ferox
TAGAATTCATGAAGGAGGCTATTTAACAGGGATTTCCAAGGAGTTTTTTACGTGATATTGTTACAAGGTTCTACGATATAACCGTAACTGAATGTTATGCAAAGTTTCTGTCTTACTATGAGGAAAATGGCTATAAAGGCTGCGAAGTTTAGTTATTGGAAAGGCAAATAGCAATACTGTATGATGGTATTCTGTTAGAAGAGTTGAAGGAGGTGAGAATTTTAGTGGATATAGGAGTGTTGATTTATGAAAAATGTGAATTGGGAATGATCCAGTGAGATGGCTGAAAAGGTAATGATATTGGTATTGTATAAAAGTAGGTTCTGTTTTTGTATTTTTCCCGCCCGGAACCAATAAATAATGATTCATCCCCCCCCTACACCAATGAACAACACTTTAACCGATGAGTCATCCCCACTGCACCTGTTTCAAATCACACAATCTCTCAGTGCAACTAAAGCCATTGGTGGGTGTGGTTGTGTGTATAGTAATCTGTATTAACTTCTGCAAGTTCGGTGAGTACCCTATACTCCTTTCAGCAGCGTAAGTTTAGTTAATGTAAATCAATTAATCAAGTGTCAAAATAGTGTTTTGCGTTATAATTTTACGTTGGCTTTTATTTACATAATGAGTCGGCAGACACGTTCGTATAAAAATTCTCCGAATTTATTTTGCTATGTCTGTGGCGAATTCATAATAAAAAGTCAGCATAGGCCGATTTAAAATTTAATGAAACTGCTTGTAGACAGTATTTCGGTTGTCCACAAGAAAATCAGGATAAATTGTGCGTGCTGCATCTAACGTGTATTAAGTGTTATTTGAAGCTCAGGCAGTGGTTAAAAGGGAAAAAAGAGAATTTGTCTTTTGCTATGGTTTGGCATGAACCAAAAAATCATTATGATGACTGCTACTTCTGTTTAACAAGTGTCGGTGGTTTCTCTGCAAAAAATAAAAGTAAAGTAACAATACAAACATAATTATGAAAAGGGTAACAATTTTTAATCATTAGCTGATAAAGAGGAAAAAGTTAATAGATCTTAAGAAGTCTGACTATTTCTGGCAGATTGTTTAAAAATTTAGGCGATTGTTCATTTAGGCTGTTTGGTGATTAGTGCTAACGATTGTGTATTATGCTTCTTCTTGTATCTTCAATGCTATCAATTTCATTTTAAGAGTTGTAGACAGTTTTTACTAACTGTTCACTAAATGATATGCTTTGTCCTTTGCTTTCATTAACTGGTTTTATATTTCTAAATCTCTGAACTCTCCATTTAGTCCATATTTTAGCCAGCACTTTTTCTTTTTCTATTTTGTCTGTTACTTTTCCTAAACTTTTCTCTATATTGAGGATAAATTAATTATTTAGTATGCTGTTTTCTAATAGTATGTCTCAGCTTTCTGAATAGGAAAAGATTTTTTCAATACTACTTTGAAACTAGACAATTCTTGCTGTTGCTTCAACTCTTTATTTTCCTGAGCCATACTGGACTCTTGAGTGTCTGCATTCTCAATTAATATATAGGCATGTTCTAGATATTTTTGAAAATTTCATTTTGCTCTGAAAACTTCATACTAGTATATCCTGCATACAGCAAACAGATGCATCTTTATTCTAGGTTGCACAAAATAGGATACTGAAAATTGGCAATGATTAGTTCAGCTAGCTGAAAACTGACTGCTCTGAAGCCCAACCAGTTTCTCATCATAACAATCTAAAATTTAAAAAAAAAGGAAATTGTAGAACTAAAATTTCATGGGCCGTATACTACTATTAACTAATTACTCCAAGCATTCACTGGCATATTACCCCAAAAGTATAGTTTGAATGCTTCATCAACCATCACTCTTAATATGGCTGAATTGAAGCTAACCAACATCACTTGCTTGATACACGACGGGAACAAATCTTGCATAATAAAGGAAGATATCTCTGTGTGTAGTATATAGCGGAATAGCTAAGCTTTGTATGGCCATGAAATTTGGTACACAGGTACTTCAGGACCCGAATAGACTTTGGCATTATTTTTTTTTTTTAATCTCTAATTAGTTTAGTTCTTTTATGTTTTAGCCCAATTTACAATGATTTTGAGCGATATTCACACAAATTGATTTCTTAGTGACCAATATTATTTTTTAGTATGTATTATTTAAGTAGTGTGTGCTTATTTAATTATTTATAAATAGTGGCTGCTTATTTGGTACATGGGTAATGCAGGGTAATTTGTTCTAGTATTCACTAAAAATTGAGATTCCATAGCTTCATTTCACTAAAAGGTAAAATTATTTTAGATTTAGAAGCATGTAGAATACTTTTATAAAAATCTACATAGTTATTAAAATGGGAAATTTTGCTGGAAATTCAGGGGTAATAAGTAACCTTTTAAACTGTTTCTTTAGTTTAGAGCTTATATAATTGAAGCACAGAGAGACTCTCTTATCCCTATCAGTTTTAGATCGTTACAGGATTGGATTATGTCAATTTAATGTTAAACAGTGCGAGAATATAAATTAAGTTGACAATTTATAATACTTATTTGTTTATAAAATGCTTTGCATATGAAATTTTAAAATCAACATTTTTTTTAATTATTTTTCTTTTAATTTACACATTTTTCATTAAGAAATTGATCCATTTGGTACATATCTGGCTTATTAAAAGAGATATCTTTTAAATCAAGACTGCATAAAAGAGAGCTACTGCAATTATATGTAAAATGAGTGTGATGTATATCCTTATTTATATAAATTTAATTTTTAGGGGCCATTGCCTGTTACTACTGGTCACTTTTGGTTGATGGTATGGGAACAAAAATCAAAAGCTATTTTAATGCTGAATCGAGTCATTGAAAAGAATGCTGTATGTATGTTTTGAGAGCTGTTTTATTATGCATTTTAAAATAGTATATCTGTTAATTTATTTGATAGATCATCAGACTAAATTGTATACTTAATTTAATTTATATACTTAATATAATTTGTTTTGTGATTTATGTACTTATTTGTAATTATTATGTATTATGTACTGATTATGTACTTATTTGTAAATAAGAGCAAAAAATTTTATATTCAGAATCTTGATGAAGAATGGGACACCTTTGGACAATTTTCATTCTAGTGTGTTTTAATTTTTTCATATAGTCTCAAACAGGGTAGGACAAATCCTGAATGCTATGGTACCTAAAATGGTAGTGTTGGTGTCTGAAAATTTGACAGATCGGCAAAAGAAAATTGTCAATCAAAGAATTATTTTAACTCTTGAGCTGAGCGACAAGCCGAAGAGTTGAAATTTTATGGGAGAGGAACAATCAATGTGCTCCACTGTGATTAGACAAGAAAAATGGAGCATATGCATTGTTCTATCCCATTTGCAATGAGAATCCACTTCACTGTGCTTTATTTGAAGTAGGAAATGAAAGATTGATTTCCCTATCTTAGCAGCTTATTCTGGTCACCTGCATCATGGTTAAGTGTGAACACATGTGCTAACTGTGTGTAATATTCACTGTTAAGGAAGAGCAGGGGTAAAGAAGTATTCGTATGTACTTTGACTTTCGCAAGTAGAGAAGTTAAAACTATGAGTTGTATTGCATAAATTTGCCTGTCATAGCATGTTATAAGTTCCTGATTTTGTTTATTTGTAAAATTTATTAAAAATTAAACATAATTTGCTAGATAATTATCTGTTTTAAAATTGATGAAGCCGCAGAGCAGCTGCATTGAATTTATTTGTTATTCCACAATCATCAGACAAAAATTGTTTAAAGATTATATAAATAAAAAATAGGAAATGTTTACCAATTTTACTCCATAATTCACTTCCATTCCACCACATAAATCAGGGATGTTTGTCACGTAAAAAACATTATATAAAAATAAAATCATTTTGTACATTGAAAAAATATTGAACAATATTTTAATTTTAAACACCTGAAAAACTAATAAAATTCACAATTTTCATGAAATATGCTTAAATTAGTGATTTTTGCAATTGAATGCTAGAATTCACAATTTTAAAGAAAAGGTATTAAAATTTGCAATTTTACAAAAAGCATTAAAATTCATAGTCTTTTTTTTTTTTTTTTTTTTTTTTTTTTAAAGATTGCTTAAATTTCTTATTTTTACAAAAGAACATTAAAATTCGCAGTCTGTACTAAAACACATTGAAATTTGCAAATTTTTACAAAAAGTGTTAAAATTCACGATTGTATTAAGAACAAACAATTTATTCAAATTTTAATTCACAATTTTAGCAAAGAACACTAAGATTAGAGAATATGTATTTCATACATGATTTGTATATGTTGTACATACATGATTTGTTTATTTTTCATGATTTGTACAAAAGGAATGCTAAAATTCTCGATCTTTACAACTCCCCTTCCACCACCTAAAATTTGAAATTTTCATAAGAAAAGGTCTTAAATAAGTGGTTTTCGATAAAGTGCTCTAAATTCACTTTTCATTAAACATTGCTTTTAAAACCAAAAATTTATGCCAACATCAAGCTGTTGCCTGTAAACAATTCTTAGGTAAATGAGATTAGGAGAGTTTATAATTATGCAGTGTCTCCAAAATAAAGAAGCGTTATTTGAAAAACATAAACTGAAAGTTCAGTTTAGAGTCCATACACCAGCTACATTACATAGAAGTTGGCAATCAGAACTATATATACACAGTTCGAACTTCTAAATCTTATGTTGAAGTTGGTAAACAACATAGGTCCGACTAATGCAATTGACTAATGCGACAGTAATATTAGGTATAAGTTTGCTTACCTAATACAGCGTGCACTTCTGCGAAGAAAACCACCCGTACTTTGGTGGCACACATGGTAAAAAGTATTTACGCAGCAACTTAACACATCACCTCCAAATATTTGGAGTACTAGAACCCTGTTACTAAACTGCCTTAACTGCCAAACCAAGGATAAACTAAACACACTCATTACATCGTATCATCTAATGATGAGTTTAACTGACTACCAAGGAATCTTACTACTCTCTACTTCATCTGAGTTGTATCACAGTTGTCTCACATGTCCCACAGTTATCTTACCAGACTCGCTCAAGTTTGACAGTTGTCACTCAATTGCTTCAGGTCGATCCCCTTATATATCTGAGGATGGGCTTTTCCTAGAACCTAATCGTAACCGGAAACATCCTTGGATATGAAAATTGCTTGCATACGCATCAAGCATTCGAGTTTCATGATACATATGTTAGAAAAACACCACGATTCACTCCCAAAAATGAAGTAAGTCATTCAAAAAATTTTTTTGAGTTGAACTACATTCAGGAGAATTGTGAATCGCAATTGTTTATTTACGTTTTTCCTACAATTGGCCCTCTCATGCAAATCTCCAAGTCTCAATGTATATACAAATAGCCAAAAAATTACTCTAAGGGTCAAGGCATGTTAATAAATGAAAGACCCCCAGTTTTATCACAAAACATAATGAAGGAAAAACAGTTTAAATTTATAACCCAAGCAGCATTGACCCACAATAAATTCAGGGAAAGCTGAATTTTGGTACATGACTAGTACTTACTAAAACATATATTTTCCCCAAAGTCCCCTAAAATCCAGGGAAAAACAGTTTAAATTTATAGCCCAGTGAATAAAGACATTGACCCATAACAAATTCAAGGGAAAGCTGGATTTTAGCACATGACTAGTACTTACTAAAACATATATTTTCCCCAAAAGTCCCCTAAAATCTGTCCCCTAAAATCCGAGGCTTGCTTTCACTGCACCCCCTCTAAAGTATCAAATGGCAACATTTAGGGTTTTATTTTATTTCTCGTGAATGGAACTGCATATAGTGATGCATTTGGTTTTAAATTACTTCAAATATAATGGTAAATATGTTTTTCAATATATTTTATACATATATTATGTTTGTTTTCCTGGAATATAACACCTTTAACTTGATACTTGATTGGGAAAGTCTAGTTTAGTGTTAAACTTTTCAAGGGTGTAGCAGGGTACCAGTAGAGTGAAATAAATAGAGTCCTTTTAGTTGAAAACAAAATCAGCATTTTATTCAAAATGACAGTGTCTTGTCTTCTGGTACAGGCTAGCTGCAATACTAAGCATGCAGCTGATAACATATATACAGGCTTTGAAATTGATAACGTATGGCAGGAAGTTCAGTTTGGAAGAATACCAGTAAACTGTATGTCGTTCGACTTCCACCCATTCGAAGGTCACATACAGGAGCATGATTTCAATTTACACATTTGTAGATGATTAGAATGATGCATTAATGATTAAAACTGTAAAACACCTGGTAAAGGTTCCAATCATGATTAACACCATCACTAACGTTGAAGAGATACTAATTACCACTGTAAATGTCTTAACTGGGAAATTCATCTTTACGCATCGTAATTTAAGAAGTTATCTTAAACTATAACTTTTTCTAGTACATTGGCAAAAAGAACAGACTATATCGTCATGATCAACATGGTCAATGACAGATCAATCGTAATAACGATACTAATGCTTTACATGCATACACGTACTGATGTTTCTATAAAACAACTAACACCTACTGTTTTTTCCAAACCGAACTTCCTATGTATGCCAGGATCAGTACCTTCTGGAACGAATTCTGAGGTCTGCCTCTAAATATGCAAATGAGTTTGTGTGCGCATCGGATATTCAAATTTGCATGAAGACTTCTGCTGAAAGAACACCATGAGTCACTTTCGAGAACAAGGTAAGTCAAAAATAAATTGGTGTTTTTGAACATCGCTCAGGGGAATAGTGAATCACGATCGTGTGTTTACGTTCTTCCAGCATGTTTCTTGAAAATTTCATAAATACCATGTATACTCGCATATAAGTCGACCCTCCTACTTTCAGAAAAGAAAATCAGAAAAAATCCAAAACTTGCGTATAAGTCTATCCCAAAAAGAGAAAACATTTTTTTCAATAAATTATTCAAAAACACTTGAAAGCCAAATAAAGATATATATAATTATAAAATTTAATTTTTATAATAAAAACTTCCTCGGAGCCCTTTAAAGTCCGATTCCAAACAAGTAGGCAGACATATGAGCATTGTCTCCATCCGTTTTGGGGACGCTCGTTCTTGTGTGACAAGCTCCAGGCATTCTTTTACTCCTAGCACGCAGCGTCTTCAAATCAGATGGAAAACCGTGCATCCCTGTCTCTCAAGCGTCCTTGATCCACTGCGCAATCAAAACAATATCTGGCTTCCACCCATTATTTGAGCCGATTTTTTTGTTAACCCCCCAACACAGTTGTTATTAGATACTCTCTTCAATAAACAAAACAGGAAAATACTTTCAATTTAAAATCCGGCATTATAGTTTTAAACAATTTGTGTTACAGAATTATTTCTGAAAAGAGCCATTTTTTGTCAAACGATCGGCCGTAATTTGAGAAGCGAGAGATAAACATCAAACTAAAATATATGCATATTTTTTAATGACGCGATACACTGGTAGTCGGGAGGGCAGCATATTTAGAATCAGTGGTGCGTACAAAACCCAGGATGGCTGCCAGGTGGCGCTGACATCGGCCCTTGGCGAAAATCCTAATAACTCACCAATGTTCGCTGGTGCCCTTACAGACATGCCAACTGCTCCGGATTGTCCGGAGTTTATCTGGAAAACTTAAAAAAATATGTTACTCCGCATTTCCTCCAATTGCTCCAGAAAAAAACTTTTTTTATGAATTGCAAAAATATTTAATTTTTATTAAATCCGCCCGTTTCTTTATGTTCCTGGTGTAACTGCTCCTCCTGTCCTCAGCAGAGCATGCACAATCGGTTGAACTATGTCATCATTGTTGGCATATATATAATATATATTAAAATTTAAAGGTTAAATTAGAAGCTGGTAATAGAAGAACGATGAGGTACGAAATTCTAGTTGCACAACTTCGTTGAAAATTAAGCAGTGTTGCAGCTATAACAACGTCAAATGGTAGTTGTAGAAATACAAGTAGCTGTAGAGGTGTTAAAGGAGAACCGTTCCAGTTTAGTTCAAAATCACTTTTATTGAAGAGTGAATCCGATGCATTTGCTTACAATATATTTTTATGAAACAGTAAAGCAAATCAAAGCATACTATGTACAAAAGCATGAGCTCTACAGCTCATTCGAAAGGTTTCAGTAAAAGTTCCACGCTTAGACACGTTTCTGGTTTAAGCAGTATTTACACGAGTAAGTAGAATAAAACATTTCACACTTACGTAACCATGTGCAATTTCCGACGCCACCACTAGCTGGGCACACACTATGGCAAAATTTTTAACTTCCCGGATTAACACTATATAAAGTCCACAACACGGAAAACATGGTCTCCATAACTGAGAACCACAAAAACTACTAAGTTTAAATTGAACATCCACGTCAACCGATAAACATTTATCGTAACCTTCGACTACTTCGAACAAGACTTTATGTAGATCCGTCTGCCCGATCTAGATCCTTCTAGATCCTTCCGTCGATCGATCCAAATCAATCTATCTGCTGATCAAACCGTGATCTATCAATCGATCTATCCGTTCTACCTGTTCTACCTTAAACCAGAAAAGTGTCCAGCCTATATATCCGAAGATGGGTGCGTTTCGGAACATAACCGTTGCCGGCAACGCCCTCTGGATATGCAAAATAGGATGCGTGAGCGGCGAGAAAGGTGATTTGCATGATAAGCCCAGTTTTGTCCACATCGCGATTCGTTCATGAGAACGGAAAAATCATTTTAAATAATGACGTCACGCTCCCGCGAAACGAGAATCGCGACGTAAACAAAACCAAGTTTCCAACAATCATGATGACATGGATCACATGCGTGGGTTGACGTAGCATGTTCCTGGTGTAACTGCTCCTCCCGTCCTCAGCAGAGCATGGACAGTCGGTTGAACTACGTCATCATGATGCCGTGGATTACATGCGTGGTTTGACGTAGCTAACTGTTCTTTTCGACAGTTCTCAAGCATTTGTTTTCCGGTTTCAATTCGAGTGCACATTTTTTTTTTCCTGTGCGTGTCTAAACAGAGCATGCGCAAACTATTCTTTTCGCAGCTGTTTACTCTCTTCGCTTTAGCTGGGGTGCAAAATTTTTTCGTGAGTTTGAATTACTGAAGTTAAATTTAATTTAAGTGAGAATTATGTCTAAACGAAAACATCAACAACACTTCAAAGAAGAGTACAATACGTTGTGGCCAGTGCTTAAAAAATCTAAGGTTTCAAGCAACCATGCTTGTTCCATGTGTGATGCAGATATCAATATTGCACATGGCGGAAGAGACGATTGCCAACGATATGTGGAAAAAGCCAAATTTAAGTCATTACATCAAAGCCTGCTGTCATTATTTGTTAAAAATGATAGCCTAACTATAATTAATGCGGAAGCTTTATTCACCAGCTTTTTGATAGAGCATAACTGTCCGTTGTCAGCGGCAGACCATGTGGGACCACTTTTCAAAAAGATGTTCTCTGATTCAAAAATCGCTTCGACATATGGATGTGCCAAGACTAAAACTGCTGCAATTATTAAAAGTTTTGCAGATTCTTCTGTAGGAGAAATTACAAAAAATTTAAAAGTAGCGAAATTTATTCTAGCGATAGATGGGAGTAATTCATCAGATAATGGAAAAATTTTTCCAATTCTTGTTACATACATGGATATTTCTTTGGAAAAAAATGTTACTATGATGCTTTCACTGTCAAAGCTCAGTAGGGAAGCTACAGGTGAAAATATTTTCACTTTGTTGGATGCTGAATTAGGAAAATTTGGAGTTCCTTGGAAAAATTGTATATCCTTGTGTTCAGACAATGCATCAGTAATGACTGGTCAGTTTAAAGGTGTAATAAAATTTATTAAAGAAAAAAATCCAAAGGTGATCCTTAATGGTTGTGCATGCCATTTGATTCATTTAACTGCATAACATTCATAAAAAAACTGGATTTTCCACTTGAGGAGTTCCTCATAGATATTTATTATTATCTAAAGAAAAGTTCCAAAAGAGCAGATTCATTAAAACTCTGTCAAGAATTGTGTGAAGTAGAAGTTCATAAAATATTGAAGTATGGCTCTACTAGATGGCTTTCAATGGAAAAAGTAATAAATCGAATCTTAGAGCAGTGGGAGCCTTTAAAGATGATTTTTTGTGAGAAGGAAAAGGGTGAGTCTGAGACTTTATTACGCATTAAAAAAAAATTTCAGGATCCTGTAACTCAATTATATCTACCTTTTTTTAAAAGTATTCTGCCACTTTTCACTAAACTAAACACGTTTTTGCAGACAGAAGCATCTCTCATTCATAAACTGCGAAGAGAACTAATTTCTCTCTATTCAGACTACTTATCTCATTTCATTAAACCTACTGTTCAAAATGCTACTGATATTTTTGATATCAATGTGTCTGAACGAAAATTACAAAAATCAAGGGATGATTTAGTTATAGGGTATAAAACAAAACAACATTTAACAAGCTCTGATCTCTCGGATTTTGAGAAGAAAACTTTTTTTAAATGTGTTCGTGCATATTATGAAGAAGCATGTTCTCTCTCTCTCTCTCTTATATGTTAAAAAAAAATTCCCTTTTAAAGATGAACTTCTGCACCATGCTGAAGTTGCAGATATAAGTGCAAGGGCAGAAACAAATTTCAAGTCTTTAAAATATTTTTTGCACATGTTCAGCGACATGTTTACTGAGGAAGAAAAAAATTTAGCAGAAACAGAATTTGCATTGTACCAAATTGATAAACTAAATGATGACATATTAAAATGTGATAGAGAAGACTCAGCTTGGTATAAAATAGGGTTGCACCGAATATTCGGTTGGTATTCGGTATACTGCCTATTCGGCAGTCAAACCGAATATTCGGTTCGGCCGAATACTTTAATATTCGGCCAAACCGAATAGTAAGAAAAATTTTAAACATTCGATAATTGGTAAAGCACATTTTTTTATACAATGAATGAAAGTTATAGTATCATAGTGCAAAATTAGTTCAAATTGTTACTTACCAATATTATCGTATTTAAAATAATTTTAATGTAAAAGTAAACAATCTGATATTAAATTCTGTTGTTTTTTCAATTTTTCTTAAATCTTATCACACCTTAACCTTACTAACTCGTTTAAATATGAAGCAGTAACCAGAAAATAAAACTCATAATATTACGTGTTGAAAAATATAACGGTTAATTTTTTATAAAATATGCAGCTAAAAACAAATCAATTATCATTTCACCAATATTAGAAAAAGATGAAGGTGATTAATATATATAAAAAAAAAAATTTGAATATTCAATTTTGCAGTATTTTAATTTCGATTGAGATAGAGAAGATACTGAGGATGCCAGATGCCATAGGTGTTCCTTTGTATCCATTAAAATGTGTCAAGTAAGATAACCAAAGAATTTCTCTCTATGTGTGTAGTTAACCCTTCTAATTTCTTTCATGATTTCTAAAGAGATGATTACTTTGTTGAGTCTTTTGTCACAGGGTGTAACTGTTTAGTTATCTATCAGTATCTACTCTGTTGTAGTTTGTTGTAACAACAACTTAAAAAAGAATGGCTAGACATTCTGGCAATGTATCCTTTGCACTTTAAAAAGAAAAATGATTTGACTATGTTTGAATTTGACTGCTCAGTTTCAATTCTGATAAAATTATTTATTAATTACATTACAGAAGAGACTAAGATAGCAAAAATTCTCTTGAATAAATTGTAATTCTAATTTGTAATGATATTTTAAGCAACTTGGGTTTGTATTTGCATGTAAGGTAAATGCAAGATTCTCTATAACATAACATAACATGAAGCCATGATTATCACATATCAGAATCTAACTATCAATTATCAATTTATGCAGATAAACATGAAACAAATTAAGTACTATATTAATTTGCTTTTGAAATGATTTATTTCATGTTTTATTTATTTTAAATTAATAATTATACTTAATGTAAATGCAAACGAATTTAGGATGTTAAATGTAAATGCATTTAAAAAAGGCACAAAATAGAAACATTTTCTATTTTAAATTGGCATAAAATAGAAAAATTACCTTTAAAAAAATTTAACCGAATATTCGGTATTCGGCCGAATATTCGGTTAGAATTTTAACCGAATATTCGGTATTCGGTATTCGGCAAAATATGGTATTCGGTGCAACCCTAGTATAAAATTGGAAATCTAGAAGATCATAACAGAGTAATTAAATTTAAAATACTGCCAAAAATAATGTTGAACATTCTTCTTTTTCCTCACAGCAATGCAGCTTGTGAGAGTGTGTTCAGTACTATCAGAAAAAACCAAAATGAATTTCGATCAAATCTGGGCATTGAAAAATTAGAATCCCTTATGATACAAAAATGCAAATATTCTTGTTACAACTTATGTTGCTACAAGCAAAATTTTTCTGAACAAGAGCTTGTGAAAGCAAAAAAGCTACATATTTATCATTGAATAAATCTTTAAAAAAAAAAATGGTAAAATGTCTACAATATTTTTGATTGAAAAGCTTATAAAAAAATTAATATTTTTAAATCTCTAATTTACTTGTTTTTGACAGTTAATAAGATTATGAATGTGACGTGATTTTGTTAACTATGCTAAATTATAAAATCGATACGCTGCTCCTTACAGAGTTATTTGAATGTTGGCATGTCTGCCCTTGCAGTGCAGTTGAAAAACAATGTGGTAACCCTTACCAGCCGAATTTACCGTGTTTTTTGTCTGTGAAACAAACAAAACCAAATAGTGCAGGAAGTTTTGTAGTTCATTTTGCTACTGAATCCTGTTCATTTTAATTTAAAGTATAAAGTGAGTACGAAGTCTAATTTTTTAATTTTAATTGTTCTGCTTACATTGTTTATATGTCGTGTGTGTTGTAAATGGAGAAATATCTGGGATAACTTTTGCATTATTTATGAAGGACAAATAACATTGCATAAAATGTTATTAATTAATTTAGTAAAATTTTTTAGTTATTATCCATATGTACTTTGATTTTTTCTTTTGGAATAATGTTTTCAAAATTTCTTAATAGTTAAATGTATGGTAGATGCATTGCTAATTTCATATATTTATCATTTTATTTTTATACACAAGTTTTGTACTAAAGCGATTACTTTTTAAAATTGATTCATATTGTTAAATAATTTACATATACTTGCCAGCTGAGTTTTTTCTTTGTCCAGAGATCATAATTGAAATCTCTGGTATAGAAGATAATTTTGCTAACTTTTGATATGTTCAATGTTTGAAAGTTAATGGCATATTGTTAGTTTTTGAAATTATGCTTAAATTTGTAAATATTATGTTAATATTTACATTAAATATTAGGTTAAATTTGTAATTATTAGGTTAATTTGTAAATATTAAGCTATGAGGTTTTATCAACATTATAGTTGTACTTGAAGTGTACTCCTTTTCATATTTGTAAATTGCATTTTGACCAGCTAAGTTATTCTCTATATAGAGCTTTAAATTGAAGTCTCTTGCTCATAGAGGACAACTTATCTATTAAGAAAAGTAATGGCTTAAATATGTCAGCATGGGATGTTCCAAGTGATCATATTGTTTAGTGCATAATTGTGAAATTGAAACTTTGATTACTACCGGTTTGTGTTGTAGCATAAAAAGGCAATGTTTTGAACAGCTGTCAGAAAATTTTATACACTAGATGTATCCATGCAGAGCATCTACTCTTTAGTGTCTTTTAATACTCACTATCTATTAGTAGCTTACTACACAATCTCTGGAGCGTGAGTCTTTTTTAACATTAATATTCCATAGTATTTAGTTTTGTTTGTTTTGCAATCAGTATCACTTTTGCACTTTTAATATCACCAGACATATGTGGATTCATTGTTATATGACACTCTAATCAAATATAAACCATATATTTATTTAAATTAAATTAACTTTAGATCAAATAATATATAATTTCATCGTTGAATAAAAACTTGAATAAAATAATTAGTGTTTGAAATATCACTATGGAGGCAATGGGACTACCTATTTAACTCCATGGATAATTTTGATAGGATGGAGTAAGAGTTTTCCTTTACTTTCATATTTTAAACAATGTAATTATGGTTAAACTTGTTGTCATTTGGGAAATGGTAAATGAGCCTTTTTTAACATAATGTAAATAAATGCATTATATATGCAGGGTTAGAAAGTAGAAGCAAAAAGTCACACAAGAATGGCGTCTAATCAATTATCCCCAGTTACCCAAAATGTCTTATTTGGGTGCAATTTCCAAATTATTTATTTTGCTTTTATTATTCAACTCAAAATAAATCATCTTTAGTAGACCTATCTTTGACCCGCTGTGTTGCATGGGTGCATATAATCCATGATATCAATTAGTTAGATTGTTAGAAGGAAGAATAAATGGATCAAATGGAATTTGCATCATACATGTGAAGAAAGACAGAACAGTTAGGTATCTAAAATCTCCATCAAAGTAAAATATATAGATACAAAATTTAACGACTACTAATTTTGAACCCTTTATAGATTTAAATCAAGGATTGAAAGCACAAATGCATTCCAATTAAAATTATTAACTGTTAAAATATGCACTTATATATTTTATTATTTTTATAAAATAAAATATTAAATTTTCTTTTGATACAATATATTGAAAATCTGAACATCAGCTTAAGATTTATTTTAATAACAAATTTTAATGTCTAATGGTTAACAAAATTTCTTCCCGCTCTAAAGCAGAGGTACTTTACGTATTTACTGTCGCAGCTTACTTGAAAATGAATTTTATATGTGTATACATCTTGCCCTTTTCTCTTTATAAATGAGGTCACCTATTCTTTCTTATTTTGATATTTTGGTATGCTTTTAAAATATTTAAATGTTAAAACTTAAAATATATTTAAAAATAGTTAATTTAAATTTTGAAATTTAAAATATTAAAAAATATTTAAAATTTTAAATGTTTGTTCACAAATGGTAATCTATATCAGGTCTCAAATCAACCGGATGGACAGGTGCATCCAATTTGTGTATCCAAATACACAATGGCAGCATATTCGATATATGCTGCCATTCAAATAATATAAGCATTTTGTTATGTTCGATGTATATACTTGATAAGGATTTATTTTGTCTTCATTATCATTCAATCCACTTTTGACAAAATTGTTGAATAAACATTAATTTTTGGTATTAAACATTGTTTCAACTGCTGCACTAATACTTAAACAAGAATATAATCTTAAAATATTGCACATTCATTTGTAACAGAGTTTAATTTTTTTCATTTTTTTGTATCACATTACGAAAGTCCTATCATATTACAAGGCCATTGAACATTTGAAGAGTTTAATTCCGAAAGGGCCTAAATCACTTTCACTCATTTGTCTTGTATGATATGGTACAATATTGCCACCTATTGTTACCTATCTAAAGTCGATCGAATGAAACTTAAGAGAAAAGCTAGTCTTCTGTTTGCCTTATGTAAATAAATCTAAATGTTGTCACATAAAGAGAAACTAAATTAATATGAAATGCCTCTCGCAGATGTATGTCTGAAAGAAACACTGCACCTAAGCTCACGGGCCAGGCCAGAGCCCATAAAAGATTCATCTCTAACTTAGACCCCTTCAGATTGATATGAGCTTAATTTAGAACTGAATCCCTCCAAAAATTGAATTTCAAAATATGCCTCTGCTTATTGCTGTAGAAGCTTTAAAACAATGTAACAATTATTTTTTTATAAATCTGTATTATTCTATAGATTCCCAAATTTTGAATTGGTGGGAAAACAATAGTACATATTATGTTATTAATTATAGATCTCACTGGAAATCTGTAGGCTTGTTGTTACTGATTACATGATAACTAATAAACATAAGTAATATTTTAGACCAAAAACATGCAATATCTGGATATCGTTTTGAAAGATATGTTGCATTTACTTTTAAACTAAATAATACACACAAAATGATTCTTGTAATAAAGTGTAACATAATTATATTTTTATAGTAGTTTTTTATCTAAAATGAATGTTCAAAATATTGAAAATGTTTCTGTAGCTCGATGCCGATGGTTCTCCAACTACTCGCTTAGGAACTGACATTTATTAGTTCAAAAAATCACACAAATATTTATTCTATTTACTTTTTGTTTCAGATATATAGGGCTAATTGTAAAAAAAATATATGTTTCATTGTACAGTACAGGATCTATTATCCGGAATGCTTGGGACTTCAGGCATTCTGGATAAGGGGTTTTTCCGTAATTCGGAACACTTTTTCTAAAACTTACTGGAATAGAGTCTCAAATGTCGTTATAGAAAATTATAATTCATTTTAAAAACATAAATGCATTAAAAAAAGCTTTTTTACAATATATATGGATTAACTAAAATGCAAATTACACGTAATTATAGTATCAAATTTAGTGATTAAGAAAAATTTTGAAAGGAAAAATGTCTGAAAAAAGTTGATTATTCTGGGTAGTTATTAGAACTCTTTTTTTTTTTTTTTTAACATTTCAACTAAAGTGGGCCCTCACCATATTCATCTAATATTTTGGCAGAAGCACTTTTGTTCATATGTTTCAAAATATTTTAAAGTACTTTTAATAAAATTAAGATGAGAAGGATGTTCATTTTTAATTGAAATGAGATTATTCAACAAATATATCAAATTCTAATTTATGCTCTTCAAACGTAATGTATGTCTTCAAATGTTTCTAATAAGCCTTATAATTCTAAATACCTGCATAAATAAAAACATTTTAATTTCGTTATCCTAAACATATATCTCATTTTCACCAACAATATGTTTAAAAGATAATATCCCAGCATAAAAAGCACAAAAAATATAAAAATATTAGTGGATGGAAGCAGATTGAAAAAATGGAAAATATTTAAAAATAAAACGAAATATACCGGCGATCGTGTTTAAATAAAAAAAATTTCGCGATATTGCTAAACTGTCTTTTATAAATTACTAATTAATAAATGTAACACGTTAAAACCCCATAAATATACTGCAATGGAACTTTTTGATAGTCAATTTTCGGTCCAAAATAGCCATTTTCATCCAAATAATAGGATTTTATTAAAAATGATTTTGATCTTGGAATTCCATCAACGTTTTTTAAAATATTGAAGATGTGTATATTTCCAAGGAGATGAAATAAAAATGGATTTTCTCGAGAAAATGACAAGTTTATTGCTTAGGTTAAGAGATCCATCAAAAGGCCCTGAATGACATTTTATAGCTGCTATACTTTTCTCTGCATTTCGGCAAAAGTTAACTCTTATTAATTTCGGGAATTCCTTACTTAAACGTACTTTCTATCATCTCGTAAATACGCTGATGACTCTTTTTTTTTTCATCTTTTCCAATAAATCTTTATTAAATTGTGCAAAATAGTGTGAATTCTGCGTGGCACATCGCGTTTGAAGAGCATAGGATTTCTTTAGCGATATCGGGATATTTCTAGCGAAAAAGTTGGAATACTTTTACCGAAAATCAAAGTCCCGGAACAAGCGCAGAAAAGCAAATGTAACGCATTCGGAAAAATCGAAACCTTTGTGCCTAGTGTGCTCTGCCCTATACACCCAGAAAAAAATGAAACGCCATTAAAAATGCACCTTGCCGCGACTTGTGCTTAACTAACTCCTGTATTATACTATACAGGAGTTAGTTACAGACATCCGAAACTAGTGAAGAATGGAATGACGCGTCTCACCGTCAATGTGACGGTTTCGCCCGTGCTAGATCGTCACCGCCGAGAGCTACTATCGGGGGTGACGGCCGGATGCAGCCGCTTAGGATATTTTTGGGAAAAACTGTGTTACTTCGGATGTTTTCCGGAAAAGAGGAATTGTGGAACTTCTTGGAAAAAACATGATCCACGAATATTTTCATTCGCTATCGCGAGAATTCCTCGTTCGTTTTCGAAATTTAAGAAGAATCAGCGGCGGCGAGTGCGCGCGGCATTTTTTTCTGCACGGGAATTTTGAATTTCGTACGCGGTTTGCACGTCCTATTTCAAACCCTCTAAAATAGTAGGTTTCTATGCATTTTTTTTAATGATATTGCTAATTAAAGCAAAAAAGCATTTGGCGGGATTTTAAACAAAAAATCTCTATTTGGCGCAATATTTAGCAAATAATTGCTAGTTTGCACAGAATTTGGCATTATTTTGCCGTATTCCGGTTTTGGGAGAGTCCGGATATTGGAACGCCAGATAAGAGATCGTGTACTGTATCTCGAGAACGGCTCTTGATAATTTCTAAGTAATGAAGAATTGTGTCCATTGATTTCTGGTTAAAACTATGTATGTACAAAATATTCATTCATTTAATAGTAGTGAGTTTAGTCTCTTTTTTTCAATTAAGGTAAAATCTTGAGAACATGTTAACTTCTTAAAAATGAGATAGCATTCACATGTAAACAAAAATCACATATTAAATACCTATTTTTGTAATATCATTACGCTTCATTATGTTTTTATATTGTTTGTTTGATTTTCTAAAATAAATGTTTGAAAAATTGAGGGACTTTTCCGTAGTCTGTTTGCTCCCAACATTAATAGGTCTCTGATGTTCATTGATTGAAATAATAGCACTAAATGTTATTCAATTTGCTCAATTTGTTAGAGATATATAGTGCTGCTTGTAATAAAAAAATTAAGGTTTTTTTCTAAACAAGACTTGTTTGATGATGTCGATTCTAGTAAGAGAATAAATATGCACAGCTATATTTAGTAAATGGTTGCTTTTGAATGAAAATTTCCCAATTAATCCAAAGCAATTAATTCTGATATGCTAGGATAATTGCAATGTTTGCATTTGCAATGTTTCCTTTCTAATGAAGTTTTCTTCTGAGAAATGTACTTAATGTCCATATCTTCTTTCACAGTGAAAATATAATGTATAGCATCTATGTCACAATGTTTTTAGCTGAATTGTGCATTAGGCACATTTTAATAATTTATTCAACAAGTTGGCAGCATTTTTTGTAATTTTAATGATATTTTCTTCAATCTGGGGTAAAATATTGCCAAGTTGGTGATATTTTATTAAATGAGTAGCCAACTTTGCCAAAAGTTATTAGCAAGCATTACCAGAGAGAAGCGCATTTCTTATAATTGACTGTTGGCAAATTATTAGGTGTCAAAATACGAAATAATTACACGAAGTACCTTCTTCCGTGAATAGAATGAACTAGATCCACAAGAATGATGTTAACAAATTTAACACATAATATTACATATGAAAAGTGAACATATTGCACAACAGTTAATATATTTTTAATTTTGTGATTTTTTGATAAATTTATTTTAAAAAGTATAACATCTCAAGAACAATTCATGCTATCATTCTTAAATTTGTGTCACTATTATTTTAATGAAAAATTACATAAGAAATGATTATTTGTGTAACATTATTGAAAGTTTTGATTTTTTAAAAATTTCATTCAAAAATTTGGGGGTGGGGGGTCTTCCAAATATTTGATTGCATTTAAAATCAATAGGCTTCTAGTGTTGGGTCATTCCATGTCAAATCAACCAATGAAAAAAAAAATTTTGAACCTTGACGATTCAGATTTTTATGATTTTTTGTTTATTTATTGTAACTATCAAGACGACAAAAAATGCAAAATTTCAGATTTTTGGGGCTCTTAGTTTTTCAGTTATTGACTTTCAAAAAAGCGATATCTGCCAAATTTTGTAAAGTTTTGAAATCTTTAAATAACTGTAGATCAAAAACTATTTAACCTAGAGAGCTCAAATTGGTGTCATTTTCTTTTGCTTTTAATGAGCCTTAATTTGATATATAATATGACTATGCTATTTCAAATTTGAATTTTTTGAAAAGCTTCAAAAAAAAAATTTTTTTTAATCTCAAAAACACCCCTTTTAATTTTATTGAAAAAATATATGCTTTAAAGATGTTAATGGACTACTTGTATGCCAAGTTTCATAATGGGATGCCAATGGGTTCCTATGAAAATTATTTTTTTTTGTATTAAACTATACATGAAATTCGCTAAATTTAATTACAAAAAAATTAATTTCCATAAGAACCCCTTATTGACCGACTATGAAATTTGGCATACAAATAGTCCCTTAACCCTTTCGCGACGGCGGCATTCCGAAACTACCGTGGCCCAAAGGACGGCACGTTTCGTTTCCGAAATGTGCCCAAAAGACGGCTATTTTTTTGCGCTAAGCCCAACTCTTGAAAAAAATTCACTAAAAATCACCCGTTCAACACAGCATTCTACTATTTTCAGGAATAAAGGAAATTCTTATTTTCTATTTGATGTATATTTTTCATACAAATTTTCTGTTATCAAAATATTAAAAATTTTAGTGTATTTAAAATGATTACTTACCTTGATTAAAATAGTTATCAGTTAATCAGAAAAAATATTGAAATGATGGTAATGAAATATTTATATAGCTAATAGAAATTATGTACATATATACACAAGAAAATAGCGTAGCTATTTTCTTTAATTAATACACCTTTTGCGTATGGTATATTTCAAAGCAATTACCCACGCACAGACCAACATTGCAATCTTTGCATTCATAATAAGTCGTTATGCGCTTTCTTTTGCCTTTTGTAGTTTGCGAGCAAACTGTACATCTTCTTCGGAGGTCTTTTTTACCTGTATCAGAGCACAATTTTGGAAAATGTCTTCCAGTTAGACGGAGAGGAGAGGGGATGAGATAACTACTTCTACTGGACTGTTCAGGGGTAAAGAACATTTCAATACGTTGCTCTATGAGATGAAGACGAAACTGCAAGATTGGGGATTTTTTCCCTTTCTTTTTGTCAAAAAGACTATGAGCATTCAATATTGCAATATCTAGAAAGCCAAAAAATAATTTTCTGTACCATTTGACAGTTTTTCTATAAGCTGGATAATGCGTTAGAGACGCATCCCCAATATCCACACACCCCATATATTTGTTATATTCCAAAATACAATTTGTCTGTATTTTTTAAAATGTCTTCGGATGTTTTCCGGTCTTTCTTTCCAGAATTTTGCATTTTGTCAGTATGAAGAGTTGTTAACATTAAGACATCCTTCTTTTTGTCTTTGAATAAAATGACATTCACACCATCCTTTTGCACTGCTGCAATTTCTCCTTTGCGTAGAGGTACAGACGGAAAATTCTTTGGCATGTCCTTCCGATTTTTTAAAACTGTACCACATACATGCGTATTGTTAGACAACAAATACTTTGCGAGTACAGGAGAGGTAAAAAATCTATCCAAATACAAAGTATATCCTTTTCCTAAAAGTTCACTTAGAAGTGTTTTCACTACACGTTCTCCATACCCACCATCAGAACTTGATAATTCCGTGTCCTTTCCAGTATACACAAGGAAATTCCATATATATCCTGATTCCGATTCTGACAATTTATATATTTTTATTCCATATCTGGATCTTTTCGAGGGCATATATTGACGAAATCCCAGCCTTCCTTTCCATGAGCACAAAGATTCATCAATGAACACATTTCTTTTAGGAGTGTATACAGATTTAAATTTTGAAACTAATGCATCTAACACGGGTTTCAATTTATCTAGTTTTTGGGCATTATTATCAAGAGTAAAATGAAGGTAACGTAATATTCCCATAAATCGATCGCGACTCATAACTGAATTGAAAAAAGGAGTACTGATAATTGGATTCTTTGAAAAATACATTTTAAGATTTGGTTTTCTGACAATGCTCATCAAAACTACTAGTGCGAGAAACACACGAAATTCGTTTCCTGTCACAGGTGTAAATACATTTAGAGTAGGTGGAGTCTTCGATGTGGAAGGAGAGATGAGACTTGTCTCCCATTTTTTCTTTGCAAACTCATTAGTTGCTTTTACGATAAATTCTACTAGTTCATCATCAAAAAATATGCTAAAAAAATAAAGTTCCTTATCTAAATTAGACGGAATGATATTGTGATTTATTCCAGGTATGTTCAAAAACTCCAAAGAATTCAGATCTTTCAAATCACGTCTCCAAACATCACTCGAAAAAACAGCAACTGAAGCTGGCGGCGTTGTAATAATAGTATGCTCAGAATCTGAGGAATCAATTGCATTTTCAGATTCATCTTCAGAAATAACACTTTTCCACGAATCTTCACTATATGCATCGCTTTCATTACTGTCTGGTTCGTTTACCATATGCGTATATTCTTCCACTGACAGAAAACGTTTCAAACCAGCCATACTTTTATCCGAAATAACCTAATCATTTCATTGCCACACATTCCTTTACCCCCCCCCCCCCCCCCCCACATAAAAAAAAATACCCTCTTATATTCCTCTAATTCAGCAACGAAATAAAAGCTAAAATCAGAACGAGACCCGGAACTCAATTATAAAATTGTTTATGCTGCGAGGAGTGAGCTGTCTGTTTACTTTACGGAACCATGCCCCCCTCCCCGCTCCAAATGGAGAAATAATTCATTGGATTCTCTTTCTGCCAAGATCAAACACCTACAAAATACATTTAAGTTGCTTCCACGGGCATTTAGCGCCATCTAGTAGACAAATAAATTCAAATGAAAACGTTCCACGTAGAAACACCAATACGTGCCACTCGGCGTTTAGGGTAAAGTTCTCTCCGGCACCAGGGCCTGCCGTACGTCCTTGAATGCAAGTTCACAGCTGGCACGCCTGCGTGCCAACCGTCGCGAAAGGGTTAATGTCTTTAAAACATATATTTTTTTTGGAAGAAATCAGTTTCTTTTTTTTTAGTTTGTAATTTTTTAAAAACTCCAATTTAAAAAAGAAAAAGAGTTAGAATACCATAATCATGTTGTATATCAAATTAAGGCTCATCGAAAACAAAAGAACAACAAAAATTTGAGCTCTCTGGGTCAATAGTTTTTGATTTGTAACTGTTTAAAGATTTCAAAACTTTGCCAGATTTGGCTTTTTAAAAAAGTAAATAACTGAAAATCTAAGAGGCCAAAAAATCTGATTTTTTGCAGTTTTTGTAAACTTTACTGGTACTATCACTGTATCAAAAATAATCAATTTCTGAGGTATCAAGGTTTAAACCATTAATTGATTTGATACGGAATGACATACATTTGGTACATTACTCATTAACCAGTTGTTTCAAACATTCAGCCCTCATATGTTCTTTTCAATTTTAACAATTTGCTACATACTTAATATTTCACATATGTCACTCAAAATTTAATTTTGTATATACAATCAATTACAAAACCCCACTTTTTTCAAGAACTTTTAAAATAAGTACTTCTCCAAACTGAGTGAAGACAATTTCATTTATTCCTTGCTCAGAGTGCAAACTCTCCCAGTTGCAGTAACAGGCTCTACTTTGTGCAAAATAGTCTCACCTGGCACATTCAATATGTCACTCGGTTGAGGATAAAAGAGAGAAGAAGGTCCCTTACGATGTAGGAAGCTTATATTCGCTCATAACATTATTCTTCTCAAGAATACATGCAAGCCACCAAGATCCTTTATAGACTATAGTGACAAATCCAGATACAATTTTTGCTAATTTAGTTGTTGTAATATAGTCTAATGCTGTTATACATTCAGTAAACTGGTGTTCACTACAGTACAGGATCTATTATCCGGAATGCTTGGGACTTCAGGCATTCTGGATAAGGGGTTTTTCCGTAATTCGGAACACTTTTTCTAAAACTTACTGGAATAGTCTCAAATGTCGTTATAGAAAATTATAATTCATTTTAAAAACATAAATGTATTAAAAAAAGCTTTTTTACAATCTATATGGGTTAACTAAAATGCAAATTACACGTAATTATAGTATCAAATTTAGTGATTAAGAAAAATTTTGAAAGAAAAAAATGTCTGAAAAAAGTTGTTTATTCAGGGTAGTTATTAGAAGTCTTTTTTTTTTTTTTTTTTTTTTTTTAACATTTCAACTAAAGTGGGCCCTCACCATATTCATTTAATATTTTGGCAGAAGCACCTTTGTTCATATGTTTCAAAATATTTTAAAGTACTTTTAATAAAATTAAGATGAGAAGGATGTTCATTTTTAATTGAAATGAGATATTCAACTATGGGTGCAAATATATCAAATTCTAATTTATGCTCTTCAAATGTATTTCTAATAAGCCTTATGCCTTATTCTAAATGCCTGAATAAATAAAAAAATTTTAATTTCGTTATCCAAAACATATATCTTATTTTCACTAACAATATGTTTAAAAGATAATATCCCAGCATAAAAAGCACAAAAAATATAGAAATATTAGTGGATGGAAGCAGATTGAAAAAATGGAAATTTTTTAAAAATAAAGCGAAATATACTGGCGATCGTGTTTAAATAAAAAAATTTCGCGATATTGCTAAACTGTCTTCTATAAATTACTAATTAATAAATGTAACATGGAACCTTTTGGTAGGGTCAATTTTCGGTCCAAAATAGCCATTTTCATCCAAATAATAAGATTTAATTGAAAATGATTTTGATCTTGGAATTCCATCAATGTTTTTAAAATATTGAAGATGTGTATATTTCCACGGAGATGAAAAAAAAAAATGGAATTTTCCCGAGAAAATAACAAGTTTATTGCTTAGGTTAAGTATTTAAAGAGATCAATCAGAAGGCCCTGAGTGACATTTTATAGCTGCTATACTTTTCTCTGCATTTCGGCAAAAGTTAACTCTTATTAATTTCTGGAATTCCTTACTTAAACGTACTTTTTATCCTCTCGTAAATGCGCTGATGACTCTCTTTTTTTTCATCTTTTCCAATAAATGTTTATTAAATTGTGCAAAATAGTGTGAATTCTGCAGGGCACATCGCATTTGAAGAGCGTAGGATTTCTTTAACGATATTGGGATATTTCTAGCGAAAAAGTTGGAATACTTTTACCGAATATTAAAGTCCCGGAACAAAGAGCAGAAAAGAAAATGTAACGAATTCGGAAAATTCGAAACCTTTGTGCCTAGTATGCTCTGCCCTATACACCCAGAAAAAAATGAAACACCATTAAAAAAGCACCTTGCCGCGACTTGTCGGTAACTAACTCCTGTATTATAGGAGTTAGTTACGGACAAGTCGCGGCTCCTATATACTATACAGGAGACTTATCCGAAACTAGTGAAGAATGGAATGACGCGTCTCGTCGTCAATGTGACGGTGTGGCCCGTGCCGAATCATCACCTCCGAGAGCTACTATCGGGGGTGACGGCCGGATGCAGCCGCTTAGAAAATTTTTGGGGAAAACGGTGCTACTTTGGATGTTTTCTGGAAAAGAGGAATTGTGGAATTTCTCGGAAAAAACATGATCCACGGAATATTTTCATTCGCTATTGCGAGAATTCCTAGCGTTCGTTTTCGAAATTTAAGAAGAATCGGCGAGTGTGCGCAGCATTTTTTCTGCGCGGGAATTTTGAATTTCGTGCGTGGTTTGCTCATCCTATTTCAAACCCTCTAAAATAGTAGGTTTCAATGCATTTTTTTAAATTGATATTGCTAATTAAAGCAAAAAAGAATTTGGCGGGATTTTAAACAAAAAATCGCTATTTGACGCAATATTTAGCAAATAATCGCTTGTTGGCGCAGAATTTGGCATTATTTTGCCGTATTCCGGTTTTGGGAGAGTCCGGATATTGGAACGCCGGATAAGAGGTCGCGTACTGTACAGTAATAAAGCTTAACAAGAAACAGATTTTCAGAAATTGGATAAAAAGAATGAAGTTTTTGAGTATCCATGATTGCCTTAGAGTCATTGAATCATGGCCACAGTGTTTCTTTAACTTCTTCGTACTCATCAACTGTGCAGTATTCAAAGTCTGTGTACTCAAAAACTTCATTCTTTTTACCCAATTTCTGAAAATCGGCTTCTTGTTAAGCATTATTACTGTAGTGAACACCAGTTTACTGAACGTGTGACAGCATTAGACTATATATTACACCAACTAATTTAGCAAAAATTGAATCTGGATTTGTCACAGTCTATAAAGGATCTTGGTGGCTTGCATGTATTCTTGAGAAGAATAGTATTATGAGCGACTATAAAGTAAGCTTCCTACATGCTAAGGGACCTTCTCCTTCTTCCTTTTATCCTCAACCGAGTGACATATTGTATGTGCCAGGTGAGACCTTTTTGCAAATGTAGAGCCTGTTACTGCAACTGGGAGAGTTTGTACTCTGAGCAAGGAAGAAATGAAATTGTCTTCACTCAGTTTGGAGAAGTTGTACTTATTTTAAAAGTTCTTGAAAAAAGTGAGGTTTTGTAATTATAATTGTAAATACAAAATTAAATTTTGAGTGACATATGTGAAATATTAAGTGTGTAGCAAATTGTTAAAATTGAAAAGAACATATGTGGGCTGAATGTTTGAAACAACTGGTTAATGAGTTATGTACTAAATGTATATCATTCTATGTCAAATCCCTTAATGGTTTGAACCTTGATATCTAAGAAATTGATCATTTTTGGTACAGTGATAATTGATACAGTAAAATTTATAAAAACTGTAAAATTTCAGATTTTTGGGGCTCTTAGATTTTCAGTTATTCACCTTTTAAAAAAGCCAAATCTGGCAAAGTTTTGAAATCTTTAAACAGTTGTAGATCAAAAATTATTTGACCCAGATAGCTCAAATTGGTGCAGTTCCTTTGTTTTCAATAAGCCTTAATATGATGTACAACATGATTATGGTATTCTAACTCTTTTTTTTTAAATTGGAGTTTTTAAAAAAATTACAAACTAAAAAAAAATCTAAAAAAGAAAAACTGATTTTTTTTTCAAAAGAATATATGTTTTAAAGATATTAAGGGACTATTTGTGTGCCAAATTTCATAGTTGGTCGTTAAGGAGTTCCTATGGAAATTACATTTTTTGTAATTAAATTTAGCAAATTTCATGTATAGTTTAATACAAAAAAAATAATTTTCTGAGGAACCCATTGCCATCCCATTATGAAACTTGGCATACAAGTAGTCCATTAACATCTTTAAAGCATATATCAAAAAAATTAAAAGGGGTGTTTTTGAGATTAGAATTTTTTTTTTGAAGTTTTTCAAAAAATTCAAATTTGAAATAGCATAGTCATGTTATATATCAAATTGAGGCTCAGTAAAAGCAAAAGAAAATGACACCAATTTGAACGCTCTAGGTTAAATAGTTTTTGATCTACAGCTGTTTAAAGATTTCAAAACTTTGACAAATTTGGCAGATTTCGCTTTTTTGAAAGTGAATAACTGAAAAAGTAACAGCCCAAAAAATCTAGTATTTTACAGTTTTTGTCAGCTTCACTGATACTACCTCTGTACCAAAAATTATCAATTTCCATGATGTCAAGGTTCAGACCATTGGTTGATTTGACACGGAATGATGCTGTTCACCCATTGTAATTTTTATACAAAAATATAATTTTTGATATAAAAAAATGTAAACTTTATACCAAATTTTGTCCAGCATGCTCCATTTGTTTGTGAGATATCTCCATTCACACACACACAAATCACTTTAAAAACATTCGATTTGACGAATGCTTAAAACATGCTCTTCCATTTAAAACTCTAATTTTTGACTTCGTCACAATACTTTCCCTATATATTATACTATGCACATAGGGAATGGAAATAAAAAACAAAGGGACTGCAGCCATGAACACCAAATTGTGTAAATTAAAAAAATATAAAATATATTTGCATTACATACTAATTTATGCATTTGCACGGCCGCACTTGCTGCTATCGAGCTTAACATTTAGTTGCTCATATAGTCTGTGCTTTTGATATGTATATCAAATACGCTTTTAAAAATACAATATTTCTTTTAGTTCTCCAATTAACACTCTGTATGGTGATAATTTGTGGTTTTTAAAATGGCTTGAAAAGGCAAGTTTTTGATTTAGTTATGTTTGTGTTACTAGTAAAAATTGGGCTGTAATTATACTAATTTACTTAATTTTTATTAATTCCAATTTAATAAATACAATAATTCTGAAGTACAATGACAACAATTATGTATGTAAATTGTTTCTGAATAAGTAACTAGTATACTTTAAACCCCTTTAGATCTTAGTTATTTTCTGTAGAAATATAAATGTATTTTTACACATTTTAGGTTTTACTAATGCAAAATAATAGTTTATGAAGCAATGCATTTCTTTCTCATTAATTTTTAGCATGTTCATTGTAATCATCTCAAATGTAAATATATCTAAATACAATAGTATTTGAAGGATATCAGAGTAAAATATATGTATATTTATATAAAGTGCCCACGGAAATAATAAATTGTGGAAAAAATCAAAATTCAATACAGTCTGTTTCTCATACTTTTCATTTCGGATATTAAGTAGTATGATTTTTGGGAATTGAACTTCTGTAAAATGAGTAAATGAGTTATTTACTATTTTTAATGAGTCATTAAAAATATGTCATTTAAAATGACATAAATTTTTAATTTCATTTAAATTTCCAGTTAAATGTTTTAGGTCTATATCATCAAGTTGCATTTGGTTGACTATATTTCAATAATGACCCGTTTTTACTAATAAACAGGAATCAATTTGTTGCAAAGGCCCTATCAATATTTTAAGCCAGGAACCCTATACAAACTTGATCCACCTCTGATGACTGTGTGTGTTTGGGCCCAAGAGTATAACCGGGAATGCCATTAGTAGCAGAGAGTGACGGTAAAAACCAGCCCACAAAACTGTAATGTATGACAAAAACAGACTGTGTACCTTGAAATCAATCCTCTTATAGATAGTCTTACCACTGAAATAAAGTTCCACAAAATTCTACTTGACAAACTGAAATTCATTGAAAAAAATTAACTTCAGTGTGACTCAACTCGACATTCTCATACCAGATCCATTGTTAAGTAGCTTTTTTTTTGTTTGCAAATTTTTTAAGAAAAAGAATTTCAAAAATCTATATTGTTGGTTCAAATGATCATAATAAAAGCATGTTACCTTTCACTTTAAAATCTTGAAAATATCTTTTGATTGATACTAAGTTTGACAATGTATCCCATTAGGAGAGGAGGGGGGAAATCTTTCGATTAATACCATACTTGACAATGAACCCCATGGGGGTAACTGGTCTATCAAGGGGGCAGAGCTAATAACGTCATGAACACAGAAATTTTATCATAACTATTTTTCAATACAATGATTGAAACTGTTAAGTTTCATGATCATTGATCCATAAACAACCCTTTTATGCATAATTATGTCAAATTTTGTCCTATGCTGCCAAAAAAATATAAAATTTCAGTTTTCACTTGATTTATAAAAGTTCCATCTATTTCTAGATTTTTTAATAATTAACTGGATATAAAGTAGCATGAAAATCCATTAATATTTATGGAAGCTATCTTGTACACAAGAAATTGACCTCAGAAAGAGGGACACCATTCTAAATATAATCGAAATGTGTTCAAGAGGCACTAAAACATATATTCTCAAAATTTTTCATTAAAACACTTTCTTTATACTATATTCTATAGTAGGAAATACAATTGAAATAAAAATTAAATACTGTTATAGGAGAGGAGGTGCTTGAGGAGAATAAAGTGCTTTAAGAAAAATAATAAAGAGGAGAATAAAGTGCTTAAGAAAAATAATAAAGAGGAGAATAAAGTGCTGATCAGCGTTAAGAAAAGTACATGGAATGAGAATTCACTTAACCCATTGCAGGGTTAGATTTAAATTTGTTACTTTCAAAACACACATGACTGTATATGAAGAAATTGTACAGTGTATGTTAAAATTCAAACCGTAACTTCTATTACTGAAATGTAAAGATACACAAAATGGTGCTGGACAAAATCATGATTTCATTGCAGCATAACACATTTAAATCAACAAATTCTGTTACTTTTATTCTAAAGCATGCAATTGAAACTTCGCATATCAGAGGAAAAACTCAATAGAATACTTTATATAGTACAAGTGATTTCTAATGCTATGTCAAACAAATAATCCATTATACATGCAATATATGACAATACTACATTTTTACATGCAATTAATTTGTTATACTTTGCAAAAACAGTTACTACCCTAGCTGATTTCCAAGATGCAGATAATTTTTCCTAGCCAAAAAAACACTTAGAAAGTTCTCTGAGATATTATAAACAGCATAACTTATCTAGTGCTCATTTAGCCTTTTTGTGACATACAAACTCCTTTTAAAATTTTAAAAGCATTGTGTAAAATAAAAGTAAAATCATGAACATATATATGAAGCGTAGATAACAAAAATAAAGGAAACAAATCTTAAAAGTCAATGTATAACCAACAGTGTGATACATTTTAGGCGTATGAAAAACCGGCAAGAAAGAGACTATATTTTAAGAAAAAAATTGTCAAATGTTGTCAGATTAATGTTTAAGGCATAAGGTCAACATAATATGTACTTAAGAAAACTTACTTCAATTTTCTCCGAAAAAGCTTCATATCCATAGCAATGCTATTTTAATGCAGGAGTCCGCCGAACCGTTCCAGGTCACATGACTTTCTCGCCACAATTTTGAGCTCAAGCTTGGCTTTCTAGTTAGCTCTGGTTTGGTGATAAAGCATTCTTGATTCACCGTTTTCGCCAAGGATCATCTGGCAGCCACCCTGGGTTCTGTATGCACCACCGAATCTGAATATGCTTGAGGGCAGTGTCTCACAGGAGAATTTTGAAGTGCAGAGAAATTTGGAGTGCGCGATTGTATAATTACTACCGCATTGTTTGAGGGATTGGCTTGCGGGAAAAAAGAACTTTTAGACTTCTATATATTTTTTTTTGTTATAAGTTTCTCTACTTATACGCGAGTGTATACTGTATACCTATTTTGTATTAGATTTATCTAATTTTTGTGCTTTAAAAATGAGTAGACTTTTAAAATCTAAAAATAGTTCAACTACATTTATATTAAAGTAACTATTATAAGGTTCAAATTGATGTATAATAGTTCTTACTTGTATATTAAATTTGTATCTGGTGACGTAATTGCTGGACGCTGTCCTGAGTGCTGTTGTTGTTAAGCCGTAATTGGCAGGATTTCATCTGTGCTTTAGATATACTTTCCCTTGTAAGTGATTGTTTACAAGAACAAGATCCAGTGTTGTTGGAAATTTTATTTTTGAAATAGCGTGGTATATAGCAGTTATACAAATAACTGTACATTTTTAGTTTTCATTAGATTAAAGTAACTGCATGCTTTTCAAATACGAGAAACATTTTCATTATGTTTTGTGTGTTGCCAATTCCAAATAATTAAATTTTTTCTACGAGCCCCAAAACTTTCAAACTGCTTTTCTTTATTTTAATATCATTGCTTGAGTTATAATATGCAAATCTGTAAATTAGCTACAATTATCATAAAGTGATGCGGTTATTTTTTAGAATCAACTTGAAAAGGCCCTAAACTCAATTCTGAAATTTTTCGATGACTGGATGCTTTTCTGGTAAACCATGAACCATCACATGTAATTAATCTTCTCTTGTTTCTGCAATTTGTGAGAAACTTAGATTGCTGAAAAACCAAGTTGATGTTTGAACCACACTTTTTTATTTATAATAATTTTTGTTTTACACTGAACGATTGTAAAAGGGTTGTACTGCAATAGCTAAGAATATTTGCATATGAATTTAATAGAAATTATAGATTATTTAGATTTGTCAAATCATCATGTAAACGAGCTGTAATTTTAACATGTTTTCAATTACTTTAAACTATATAGCATTTTCCATTTCAAAGTCATTACCTTCACTAGAATCCATTTTCATATTAGAACAAGAAAGTCCATTACAATGTCCTTGCATGACGTGCAGGGAAAACCTGCTGGGTGACAACTACATGAATAAGCACAAGCAGCTTTACAATTGCTAGAAACTATTAATTACAATTCTTGTGGTGCTACCAGACAGGTCATTGAAATTGGTTTTAAATTTCCGTCCTCATTTGTCCATCCCCAATCAGTAGACACAATTTTATTTCCTAACCAAATTTGAATTTAGTAATATACTCTTAAGAGATGTTGTTCAACAGCATTTTTTGTGGGTGGAAGTCTAGCCAAATTAAAGGTTGATTTTAGTGAAAGTTTGGCAGTCAGTCTTTTTAAAAGAGGAAATAACATGCTTCATTTATATTTTCATGTTGGTTTAATCCATGCAGATAGAGGATGAAATATTTTCCTTTGTCATAAAGATCACTTTTAACAGCATTAGCCTGTAGAAAGATTTTTGCCTGTAATCTAGCATTTTTTGAAGACTGAGTGAGAATCTCTGCTTTAATTTTCCTGACACCAAACAGAGGAGGGGGTGTCACTTCCAGTAACACAGAGTGAATAATAACAGCTTGCGAATGTTTCTGTAGATGCACACTTATCAATATTGTACATGATAGATAATTTGGCAGAATTAGGAGATGGTTTAAGAAAATATAGAAATGAAGCTGTTTCTTGCACTAATCCAAACGCAAAATTTGCAATATCTGTGTCAACAACAACGTTGTGATACGATTGAATTTTGTTTGATGCTAAGCGTGCAATATTGATATCAGCATCTACCCCAACCATCAAAATATCAATGTTTTCTTTAACAATGTTGTGATAATAATTTTACTAATCTTCTCTTGTTTCTGTAATTTGTGAGAGACCATGCAATGCATTCTGTGTTTTCAGTAAACAAAATATCAGCTGCAGTTCTCTTGGCTGCTCTTCTTAACTGTTCCTGTTGTTTTGTCAGAATAACCATCAAAAACTACACTCTTGTTTGAACTATACCCTTTAGATATATTTGAAGTGTAGTATTCATCAATAATGCATTTATATGTACAACCTCTGGGCCATAAGACTGAATGTAAAAGGTTCAGCAAAGTTTTTTCCATAATTCCTTCATTAAATACTTTCATTAAATATGATTTAGTACCTTTTCTTAATGAAGCACCATCAAATAACAAGGAAAATGAGGCTAATTCAAACTCAAAATAAGTTTTAAGTTTTGTAGGACTGTCACAGGTGCATATAATTCTATTAAATATCTGTTAAGAATATATTGAAACTTCATTTGACCTTAATCTAACATTTTTACTGATTGCCTGTGTCATGACCATGTCTTTCCTGTGCAGTTTTATTTCACTGAAATTCAGTCCTTTCATTTTTTTCATTACTGCAAGAAAATGTCAAAAAGAAAAATGTCACAATTAACTGTATTATTGGATACTAAACCTGAAGTCAAACATAAACACCTGAGATCTGAACAAAGGGATTGTGATGGTTTAACCAACTTACAAACTTTGCAAGATCACTGTCATCTCTTGCTTTACTACTTTCTCTTAGTTCTATATGCTGTCTGTTAGTGATCAATGAAGATCCCAAGAATTCTGACAATGCTTCATTTATATGTAAAGTAGTAGGTGCACTGTAGTTCAACACGAATCAATCCACATACAGATTTCATTGCCCGCATCTGTGACTAGTCGATATACATATCAGTCCAAACTCCAGACCAAGAAGAATCTTTCCTTATTATTGTAAAAAATCCGTTCTTTTTCCAGTAAATCATATTTCTCATCTGTTATTTTGAACTTCAATTTAAGCATTTGCTGAACATATAAATGAGATGCTTTTGCATAAGGAAGATGTCCAACAGCATGGAAATAAGGGAGTTGCCATCTGCAAATGCAGATCCCAATTTCCAGTTCTTTCTGCAAAAATAAAATTTAAAATTATATCAATCTGACTAATCAAGTTGAGCCATAATGTTGCATTCTGGAGTTTTTAGGTTTAGTGCAGCACTTGAGAAAATAGCAGATGTGTTTTTAACTAGTTCACTAGCCAGTGAACTGGCTAGTTTACTACCATTCTTTTATCCACAACTTGAGTATAAATATCACATAAAATATCAGGTTTTGAGCTTTTTGGAATGTCTTCAGATAAAACACTAACTAATGTAGCACCAGTCAGTATGTATGCGTGCACTGTTCTAGAATAATTTTGACCAGTGGGCTATAAAAAAACCGCTAAAGGGTTGGATGCTTTCTGCTAAAATTATTTTGAGAGAAAAGTGGGTCTTGGGTTAAAAGACAACAATGTCTTTATTTCTAAGCCTTACTGGTCAAATACACACAGGTAAACCAACAGTTGGGTCCCATGCGGCTATACATGTCTTATTGAAAAATTGGTTTTGAAGGAAAGGTGGTTCTTAACACCGGACACACACAAAGATTATGAAAAAATTGGCAAATTAAATAGTTTGTTTGGAAACAGTTTATTATATCAGAGAACGAAGTTCTCGCCAATCTTTTAATTTCATTCTTTGCAGCATCTACAAAAGAAGTTGGAAATGAAAGGGTGGCATTCTTATTTACCGTTGGTTGTACACACTATACATGGTTTTAAAGCTTAGAAAACTCTGAGTATTTGTAAGCTAATTAATAGGAAATAAACTGGTCCAAAATAATATATATATCAGGCAAATAACTGCAAATTATTGATAAAAAATCTTAAATTTTACATATTCTGTACTGGTATGAAAATATAAACATATTTAACAATATTTAAAGAATATATACATATTCCATGAGGTATATGAGACAATTTGGTACCAACTACAGTATTGTCCGATGTCTCGTTTGGGGATTCTAAATTTATTTCTGAGACACTGCAATTTCAAAGTGTGTGTGTGTGGGGAAGTGGGGACTTTTGGGAAAACACATTTCTCAACATGTAATACTTGTCTACAGAAAATTTTCCTTGAATATGTTGCGGGTTATGGTCTTTGTTGCCTTTATTGACTGGACTATTGGGTATAATCACTTCACTAGAAGCAATCTTTTAAATGTTAGTTAAAATATTCATAGCACTAAATGCGAGTATAATTATGTATGACACAAAATATGTGTACAAATACATTATCACATTCAAACTGAGTAAAAATACATTTGTCAATAATTCTCAAATTTGAGTATAAACACTTCAGAAAAATTTAATTTTAGAACTTTAAAAAATCATTTACATTTATGGAAGTATCAGTATAACTATATTGAATCTTAAAAATTTAAGTATAACTATTAAGTTATGACATTTAATTTAAGTATAATCATTAAAATTGTTAAGTTCAATTCAAATATAATTATATTATTCAAATGACAGTTAAATTTTTAAATATAAACATTAGCTATGAAGAGCTTGAAATTTGGATATATAAAATTTAATTTTGAGTGTGACACATTAACTTTAGAAACTTTAAACTTATGTTTAAGAACGTCAAATTTTTAAGTATAAACATTAAATTATAAATTGAAGTATAATAATTTTATATTCCATTTAGAATTTAGGTATAATATAGTTTAGTATTTTGGTACAAAAATGTGTATATACTATGAATACCAACAAGTTGGACAAAACACTAAAAAAAAAAAAAAAAAAGTCTTATCTCCACGCAGTATAAACATACAGACAACTAATCTATCATGTGTGGGTAGAAAATTTTTAATATGTATTTTATATTATAACAAGGAAGAAAAATGATATGGCATCAACACACATTTTATACATATAAGCAACTAATCTGCATTATGTGGGTAATTCAAAATTAGATATATTTCATATAATTGAAAAGTGCAAAAAATTCAACATCACTCGATCGAAACTTAAGATACATTTACTTGTATCAATGAGGGAGTAGTGAATAATAATGTATTATATATCAACTTTTAGAGTATAAAATTTTGTGTATAAAGTTTAGGATTTATCAATTAATGTTTTAACATTACATTTTAAATATTTCTTTACAAAATTCTCTTAGTGACTTTTGGGACTCTTTAGTCATAGGTTTAGTGAAATATTCTGATATATTATCTTTACTGTTTACAAAATTTACTTTAAACGACTCTTTAAGTACTAGGTTCCTTAAGAAATGATATTTAACATCAATATGCTTAGTCCTATTATTCTTAATTGTGGAATTGAAAAAATTGATTGCTGTCTGGTTGTCACAAAAATTATGCAGTTACTTTTGTTAAATTTTAACACTAGCCTTTTACATTCCTCAATTATATTTTGCATCCGAATCATTTCCTTGGTGGCTTCAGTAAGATATACATATTGAGCTACCATAGTAGGTAAGCTGACACACTTATGTTTAAAGGTTTGCCAAGAAATGGGTACTCTGTCACTGAAAATTAGCATACCCCTTAATGACTCTCTGTCATCACTATTTGCTGCAAAATCAGAGTCTGAGTAGAAGTTTAAGTTTAATTCACTAACATTTGATAAATCTAACTTATAATTTAATTTCTTGTTTTGTCTAAGTATCCTAATAACTTCAATAATGCATCCCAATGTTTAATTCCAGGATTTTCTTGAAACTGAGATAATATGTTTAGTTGTGCATAACATAGATCTGGTCTAGTCCTACTGGATAGAAAGACCAAATGTCCAATTAAATTTCTCTAGGGAATTCCTTGCATTTGAACCGATTCGCTTGTTAGTGGGCAATCTATTTTACTTAAATATTGCTCTTAACAATAAGAAGTGATTTAATGGGATACTTGAAATGTTTAAATATCGGATGCATCTTTCTATTGACCTTGGTATATGTAAAAATTATCACTTTCTTCTTTGAACTCCAGACCTAACAGTTTTTTACATTTTCCCAATATCTTGATATCAAACTCATTACTAAGAAACAACATGGTCTATATCCTTTTGATATTTCAAAAATAGAATTATATCATCAACATAAATCAATATTAGAACATTATCATTGTATAAATATGCACAGTTACACCATTTGAATTTAGAAAACTTCACTTCTTTAGTATGGTGTTAAGTTCTATGTACCATTTCCTTCAGCTTTGATGAAGGCCATCTATGTCTCTCTTTAACAGACAGGCATAATTGTGGCGATCTTGACTGATATAACCCTGTGGTTGTTTCATTTAAATTCTATAATTTATTGTAAAGATATGCAGATTTGATATCCAGTTCGAAATGCACCCAGCTGAGCATGCAAACAAAAATGGTGAAGAAAGCTCCGATATTGAAGTTGATTACCAGGCTAAACACTTTATCATTTGACTCCCCTTCTCTTGGGTATACCCCTGAGCCACTAAGCGTGCTTTAAATCTTTTTATTTCCCCTTTCTCATCCTTCTTTACTGTGTAGACCCATCAACTGCCTTTTATTTTTTCTGAGGTGGGTGCAGGATTCAACTCCCTGACACCCCTCTCTAGCTATTTCTTAATCTATGCCTCACACCATTTATTAGACTGGGAAGATTTAATGGCTGCTTTGTAACTCTTAGGCACTTGTATTTCCACATTGCTCGCTTCTACTTTGCTACTTTTCTAGATCTTATTTTATTTTTATTTTTCTTGATAATTAAACACGTGTTGATCATATTGGACTTTATTTTTTATATAATATTTCTTAACATCGTTATTTTTGAACCTCAGCCTTTTCTTATCACCATTGGCATATAAACATCTGTTCTTTTACTATCAAGTCTTGGTATGGCACATTGCTCCCAAGATATATCTGAACAAGGAGTTAGGTTAGAGTCCACGGTGAGTCTGTTTCCTCATTGGCTTTATACAAGCCATCGCCACTGTCTTCACTTTCCCCTGCTTCTTTGTTTGACCCCCCCCCCCCTCCATACAGATATTTCCCTTTAAAACTTACAGAGCAGTTGTCACAAGATATCTTCAATGTGATTGTACTGGGATTAATAGGGTCCAGGATGCCTTCCACTGTTTCACCACTCTCCTCAAACTGTACATTACTGGTTTTAATTACCGGGTTTTCTGTTGGGATCATGAACATTTTCAGTTTGCCAAATTAGTTTTTAACATTGGATATTCATAATAACATATTTTGCATTGTAATAAAATAAATAAATTGTATGCAAGACAGTTTCTCGAATGCATTGCAGATTAGACGTGAGTGAGTCCTCAACGTATCCGAGAAGTGGCACGCTCACTGATGATGGGAGATTTGAAAACTGAAAGTTTCTGAGCCGAAGTGCCAATATCGTTACGTTACATATTGTTATTCCACTTTGACCTGTCCGGACCAAGGGGACCGGACCCCCCCCCCCCCAGAGTCTTAAATTAAAAACAAAAAAGTATTGATTACAATAAAAATAACTACTTTTTTTTCTCATTTTTGGTATTTATATTTTTACTTTTTCTCGTACTTCGTTCAAACAAATTTAATTCCCCTAAAATTTTGTTTTTACTCGACACTTCATTTTTGGTTTAAGGGAAATTCCCTTCGGAATGGAAAAGTCCTTCAGAAAGGGAAAAATCCTTCGGATAGGGAAATTTCTTTTCGAAAAGAATTTCCTGCTGTCATATATCTGGTCTTGTTTTGGAAGCATGTGTTGAAGCTTTAAAAAATAAAACTTATATGTTTTTCGATCAAGGGATCTTTAATCTGTTCTTTTATATTAGCAATTGTATAATGAATAACAGCAAAGGTAAGTTATTTGAAAGTAGCATATACAATTTCTTTAAAAGAGAAAAAAAAAAGAAGATAGTGAATGTAATGAAAATAAGTTGAAAAATGTTGAATGCTTTGAAGATGACAGTTCAGAAAGAAAAGCTCCAATAGACGTTGAGACATCATTATTTACACCATCTGAAATCGATGTGAATCCCAATGATATTGGGTTATTTGTAGGAAAAAAGGTAAGGGCTGTTTTTATATAGTTGTCATAATAGATCGTAAATATAATTTGCAAGGCTCGGATTTTCATGCATGAAATTTAGCTCAAATAATATGCAAATATGCTCAAAATTATTACACAATATGCACCAAAATATGCAGAAATAATCAAGTGCATAGAAATCCGGACCCTACTCGTAAGCATTTTGTACAATGCAATTAACAAGTGTGAATTCGTTATTTCCCTACATATTGTTAAAAAACTATTTTCATATAGTTTACCTTTGTTGAAATATTTACAATCTGAAGAAATTGATCTTTCCAAAGCCATTGGTTATGCTGAAGATACACGAGCAATTATACAAAGTTTAAGGAACAATTCTGAAAAAGAGTTCTCCGTAATTTTTAAAGCTGTTGAAACATTTTGTGAAAATTATGAAATCTCCATATCAGTACCAAGAATTGTAAAATATCTCCTGAGGTATACTCCTGAGGTATATTATAGGAGAGCTGCTTTTATACCTTTTATAGATCATTTTCTAATACAGCTCGATGAAAGATTTGTGAAACATAAAAATATATTATTAGTTTCTTTTCGAATCCTATTGCCGAGCAAAACAGCTCAAGACCAAGACCTTACAAAAGAAAACAGTGAAGCAGTGAAGACGCTATGTTCCTGGTATTCAGAAGATATTGGTCATATCACATGTGAAAATTTGTATGGTGAGTTAAAAATATTTCACAGCAAACTCGAACGACTTCAGAATCCAGAATATCCGACTTCAGAATATCCAAATAAAGCTTTGGAAGCTTTTCATGAATGTGATGAAATTATGTTTCCAAGTATACGAAAACTTCTGCAGATAATGATTACACTTCCAGTCACAACGTGTAGCGCAGAGAGATCTTTCTCCACCATACGATATTTAAAAAATTATCTAAGAAATTCAACAGGTGAGCACAGATTAAATGGACTGTTTATGTTATATCCCTTTCACGACGGCAGCATTCCGGAGCTGTCGCGGCCCAAAAGACGGAGCACTTCACTTCCGAACTGGTTCCAAAGGACGGCACATTTTTTGCGCTAAGCCTAACTCTTGAAAAAAATTCACTAAAAATCACCTATTCAACACAGAAATCTACTTTTTTCCGGAATAAAGGAAATATTTAATTTCTATTTAATGTATATTTTTCATACAAATCTGAATACAAAATACTCGTTAGTTGCTCCCATTCTTTTATCCGAAATAAACGAGTAATTTCACTGCCTCTAAACCCCCCCCCCCCCCCAAGAAAAATATCTCTTATATTCCTATGATTCACCAACGAAATCATAACGCTGAAATAAAAAGAAAAACCGAAACTCAATTATAAAATTGTTGATTCTACGAGAATTGCCCTGTCTGTTTATATTACAAAATGATGTTTACCGCTCCAAATGGAGAAATAATTCATTCGATCCTCTTCTGCCAAGGTCATGCCTCTGCAAAATACATTGAAGTTAGTTCCATGGACATATAACGCCATCTAGTAGACAAATTAAAACGTTCTACGTGGAGGCATGTATAAGTGCCACGCTCCGCTTACGGTATAGTTTCCTCCGTCACGAGTGCGTGCCGTTCGTCCTTAAATGCAAGTTCGCAGTTGGCCCGTGGGCGTGCCGATCGTCGTGAAAGGGATATATCCACAAGGACATTGAAGTAAACCCTGAAGAGGTTTTAAATGAAATGGCTAAGAAGCCTAGACGACTTGATATTAAACTTTGAATATTGTATACTTTCATTTATAGAAGTTATCAGTACTGTTCTTATTTAGTAAATGTAATGTTAAATAAATAAATCTATTCGGTGATAAATTGATTTTTTTCAATATACTGTCATTTGAAATGCATAATAATATACAATGAGGTTTGACCCCCCCCCCCCCCAGAACGAATTTCTGGCTGCGCCACTGCAAGCAGCCTCCTGATTTTTTCAGGAGCCATATTGTGGGAAGCAGCCTCCCGATTTTCTCGGGGGTTGCATCGTGGACCCATCAGAGCCATTTTGCCAGCTTTTTGGAGATTGCTTCAAGGATGTGAGGAAAAGGCAGAAGCTGTTTCTTACACAGGGATTTCTGTCCCTTCAATCAGAATTCCCGGTGAGAAGGAGACCTGTTCTGCTAACGTACTCAATAAACATCTTCACCATCCTTTTTAGAGTTTTGAAAAACTGATGAGCAAAGGTAGTGGGCCCTCTCTTGCGTTGGGCATTTAGTTCTCCAGTGAGTAGTGGGGTCTATTTGCTGACTGCTCTGGCGAGCCTGAGCTGCAGCCTAATCAACAAAGGTGGGAATTGAGGCATTGGGAACTTGCCCTGAAGTTCCAATTACCCAACAATGCACCTGCCTGCCTCCTATTCATCAGCTTTTGAATCACCCCTGGTGCCAGGTTGTATTTTTAATTTTGTTGGGGTGACAGGCCCCTAGGAGTTTTTTTAATATTTTGTTTTCTTTTGGCTATCACACTCATTTTTGTCAAACTTTTAATTCATCTCTGTGTTCATTTTTATCCACATTCTATAATAACCACTTTCTTTCCTGGTCATAATTCATTGTTTTATTTGTATTTAGTGAAAACATAATGCAATTTCAAAGTTGTTTTGTTCTTTGAGGTCAATCCACTTAATTGCAAAAGTAAAATTCAAATTCTTAAGCTAATTATGTTTTCTTAGTTAATTGTACTAGTTACTTTTTTCTAAAAGTAAAAAGTATCAGTTTATTGTACAGTTAATATAAAATCACTCTGTTTAACTTAGCATTTTAAAAGTTTAATAGTAGTTAATGTAATTTTTGAAAGTAAACGAATCTCTTGAGTAAATTGTTTAAAGGAAAAATGTTATAATATGTGGAAGACCCAGATCATCAGAATTGTCCTAGGATATGAGCAGCTGTTTGGATGGCCGCTATGTTATAATATGTGCAAATGTAAAGTAAAAGTATAAAATCTAATTTTCATTGTCGTATCGAAAACGACATGACAGTTATAGTGAATGGCTATGAGTTCATTAGTATCTTTTACCATCCATCTCCATCTTCTAAATATTGCATATTAAAGTGACTAAATTAGTTTTTTTCATATTCTGGTTGATTATTAAGGGTTATTTTTTAATTATTTTCACATATACAGTATGATTGTGCAATTTAGTTTATGTTTTTGTGAATTGCCGAAAGTCCATTATAATTTTTCCATCTATCCCCATCTTCTAAATATTGCATATTTGATTGACTAAACTAGCATATTTTTTATTTTTTGATTAATTATTAATGGTCATTCTTTAATTATTTTTGCATAAAGTGTCGCCTTGAAAACTGGGTATGAGCCCTGTGAAGGAATATTTTCCAAAAAGTGGTATTACAATAATGGTTTATGCAAATAAAAATGCAACCATTTTGGCAGGGATATATTAAAATTGAATATATTCATGTCTTTAAATAAATTGCTATATTTTATTTTCTGTTAAATATCAAAAAATAAAATATTTGTTGTTACCTTTAGTGAAAACTTGTGTTATACCAAACGTGAATGTTTGTTTTTAATATAAAGTAATTTTGACTGAATAAAAACTGATATATAAAAAATAATGAAAAAAAAACTTATATATAAAAATAAATATATATATTAATGCATAATTATTCATATGCTTAAAGAATTTTATGTATATTCATTTGTGTATTATGTTAGTGTATATATTTCATTTCTTAATCTGACTACTACAAAGCCTTAAAACTACTAATATTTTCCTTCTTTACTACTGAAATCTTCATGATCTCTATGTAACCTAAGTGCATCATATTCATACACACTTTTTTTGTGCGTCATATGGAAGTAGTTAGTGCAATTTGTGTTAAGAGTCCCTGTGACTGGCACCATTTATTGGCAAAGCTTCAAAATGGAACTCAAATATTAAAAGTCAACATTCAACAACAAAGTCTGAAAATGCTTGACTTTTTGGATAATTTTAAAGAATGTTACGTATTTCCTTGTTTATTTATTTAATACTATTGTTGCATGTTTTTGTGGTAACTTATAATACAATGGAATAAAGTTGGTATAAGAAAAGAAAATGAAAAACTTGAGCAATGTGTAAGAGCACAAGTAACACAATAATGCAGCGTACAGTCTTTTTGAAGGATCCCCTGTGCCAGTGCAAGAGAACCAGCAATTGTACTTATTAAAGTTCATAGGCGGCAGAACGAAAGAATCTTAAGGGGGGGGGGGGGGGCAATATTTTTTTTTACGCATACTAATGCAGATTTTAGGGGATCCTCACCTGCATTCATTGCTCACAGCATGCTATTAGCACATATAAAAGGCAAGAAAAATTGGAAAATATTTGCAAGCAATTCAGAGCACTGGAATTTTTTTCCTTTTTACACTTTTATTTAGGTTGGTTTCTCTGCTTAGGTCAGATCTTGAAATCGGCTTATGACTGACTTTTATTGAGCTGATTTTCTTGAAATTTTGCACACATAATTATTTTGTTCCCAGCCACTCAATTTGCTGCTCATGCCTTTGGATGAGTCAAATGGGCTGGGTTTTCGACACACAATTATTTGCGATGACGGTACAACATTCCATCAAGAGTTGGATCTCCTGCACAGATTCTGACTTCCCACCCCACCCCCAAAAATTCCCATTGTTGGCACGGTTTCTTTTAATTGTCTCACAACAATGAGATTATATATATATATTTTATATATATATATATATATATATATATATATACAAACTATATATAATTAAAGAATTTTTATTTTACTTGTATTATATATACCTGAGATTGATCATTAATAGAAAATGTTCTGTATAGCAAAAGTGAAAGGAAGATGGACTGAAATGTAAATGTGACATCAAAAATACATATGACAAGCCGTTGAATATTTAAAAAAAAACATGATAAGTAAATATTATAAATAAAACGGGTACTAAATTGGCATAAAATACCCCTTTTTACCTGTTCCATATATAAGTTAAGGAATGGAATAAGAATTACATGTGGTAAAGATGGGTGAAAAATTTTTTTTAACTACATATTAAGATGAAAGTATTTATATAAAAATCATATATGTAATGCAGGTACTTAAGGTACTAATCCCCTTGTTCCCTGCATAAACATACATGTTGTGAATGCAAGAAATGTGTTTAAGATGAAAAGTTGCAGAACAGAAACATTATTTTGCACAATGACCTAGGCCTTTTCTAGTTCCCCCCCCCCCCCAAAAAAAAAATTTTTTTAAATTGAATAAACTGAAAAGCATTTCCGAAACCATGTATGTTATTAAGGGCCATACATGTTTCATTAATGCAGATTCTACATTTCTGTGTGCATTACTGTAAATTGTATTACAGAAATAATGCATATGACCTGACATAGAAGAAAATATAAATTGTATCAGATATATAAGAAATCAAATATAATAATCAAATATACCAGCTTGTGGCTAAGTATTTATAGGAGAATACAATGTAATGAAAAGGTATAAGAATATAATAATATAAAATAATATAAATGTATTTACCCCTTGTGCTGCTTAACAGTGTAGATTACGTGATACTGACTAAGCATTTTAACTCAAAATGGGTTACAGTTAATTCTATATACTAAGATTTCAACTGTTGGAAGTGAAACATGGAGATGAAAAGTTATTTGTTTGAAAATGATCTGTCAATATGTTGCTGTAATTGTAACAAGGTGTTAATTTGAAATTAAAATATGTTTTAATAAATGAAAAAATAAGGTTTGGCGGGTAGGTATTTTGGATAGTGGTGTTTAGGAATTTAAAAAGATATTCTTTGTAGTAACATGGTGTACTTATCATTTTTATTCTTAATAACTGGTTATTAATAATATTTTTAAATACTGATTTTGAAAGATTGGATGAATAATGTTGAAGTTTATTTACTTTGAAGTTATAAGGTTCTGTTTTGCCGTATATTTTAAATTTTAATGTATCTGCATTTTGAATTTTTAAACTAACATCTAAGTAATTGGTCCAGTTTCATGTATATACATTTTCAATTAGTTCTAGATTAGGTGGATAAAAATTAAAGTTTAATATAGGTGCTTCATTAGTAATTCCAATAATAATTAGATCATGAATAAAACTGTACATGATATGACTGTTGAAAGGGTACTGGATTTCGTAAAAATGTAGACAATGGTTGGCCAGTATTGTGGATGAGATTCCTCCCTGTGGTATTTCCTTATTTAATTTGTATATGCAATTTCCTTGAGATATATACTGTTTGAACAGAATTAATTTTAATAATGTTTTGAATTTTGGAAAAGAGATGTTTTTTGATTGAGTAAATTGTTCATACAATTTTAGTATGACTTTATATAAATCATTAATATCAATGTTATTAAAGAGGTCTTTGAAATCAAAAGTTTTAATATCATGTATGTAAGGAAGTTGTTTTAGGTTATTAATCAGTTTTAAACTATTTTAGATTATATGTGTTTGTTGTGTGGTAAAATGATCATAAATTTGATTTAGTATAATTAGAAGTTGTTTGTCAGCAGCATTGGTGTATGAATTAAATCCTATGGTAACAGTTCTAAAAGAAATTGGTGATTTATGGAATTTAGGTACGAGTATCAGGTAAGGAAAATTAAGATTGTGTTTTTGTTTAAGAAGTTTGTAGTAAGCAATAATTTGTTTACTTATAATAGTGATATTAGAGTTTATAGGAGTTAATGAAATTGAGGTATGGAGTTGTGCAGTTTGAGTTCATCCAAATAAAAATTTTTGCAAATAAATGCATAATTACTTGATGCTTTATCAACATAAGCGATTACAAATTTGTCGTGTAGTAACTTGATCTCTTTAAAGATGTCTTGGTAATTATGTGTATATTTTGGTATAGGTAAATTGTTAAATCAATTGTTTTACATGCCAGTTGACTTGCACTTGCCAGCTCTTGAAGGCTTCAAAAGGGCAGTGGTATTTACCTGATATTTTATATATATATTTATCTAGATCAATGTCAAAAGCTTGTATTATTTTCTCTTTATTATATAGTAGTGGTAGTCTGTATTTGGATCCATAGCTGAGAAATTGTTTGAGATTAGGATCTGGTAGATAGCATGATTCATTACATGAACAAGATACAGAATTGGTCAACTGTTTTGATAAAAGATTGTAGTTGTATATTTTACGTCCTAATGGTACTGGATATTTATATGCTTTTTTTATATTCACATTTTTAATTGGAAAAGAGGATTGAAATTTTTCAAAAATTTGTATAAGTTGATGTAATTAAATATAGGATTTGTGTAATTAATAACACAATAAGATTGGTTGCTTTTTTCTTTTTGGTGTGAGGTGAACACCTAGCAGTCTTGCTCTTGTTAATAAAAGGTCAAAAACAAGGTGTCCAAAGTGTTTTTTGTTATTAAACTCCATGAGTGAAATATAAAGTTTATTTAAATGTTTCATTTTGATGGAAAATACCCAGTTTCTGATTTTTTTCCAATATATATATATTTTTATATATATATATATATATATATATATATATATATATATATATTAGAAAGATATAATAACCAATTTAAGTAATTACGAAATATTAAAATCACCAAAGCAGTTAAACCATGCCTACAATGCCGAAAAAAGAAATTACAGCACTGGCTTAATTTTGAAGATATATATATATATATACAGTGGACGCTCTCTATCTGAACACTCTGTAATGTGAACACCCCGGTATTATGAACACATTATGGCGGTTCCGGCGAAACTCCATAGACTTAACATAAGATGAACTCTCTGTATTCTAAACACCCTCTAATATGAACACCTCAGTATTACGAACGCTACTTTTGATCCCCATTCCCCCTTTAACTCTCTGTAAACTGAACGGAAACTGAAAGTGTGTTTCCAATCGGAGGAGAAATTCGGAGAAATACCTGCCCCGCTCCCCGTCCCCAATCACAGATAAGTGACAACAGGTGTTCACCACGTGTTAGAGGGAGTGGTCAAAAAAGGGTTATGCTTTCTTTTCCGCACACCTGATTGGACACCATTGTCACTTCTGTTTTTCTTCCTTTTTGCTTGGCAAAGGAAAAATTTTTCGCCATTTCGCTGTTATTGCCGGGAAAGAAGCACAGTACTTGCGCAGATACAGTATGTCAGAAATAAGTAGGAAAACGTAAAAACTGAAAGAACTGAAGCTTCCGTAAAAATAAGAAGTTGTTTTTGAAAATTAAAATCAAAAGTAAGTCAAAGGAAAATTGCATCTGAGTTTGGAATTTCAGTAGGCCAAGTCAACACCATCAGCAAGAGAGAGAAAGAAATTATAGCCGCTTTTGAAGCAAATAAACCTTCCTCAAAGTGTAGAATTTTCGAAAAGAAAACGAGAACATAAACAATCATGTGTGGAAGTTTTTTTTGCCACATGAGAACGAAGCATCTTCCTATCACTGGACCCCTGCTAAAGCAGATTGTTCTGGATTTTGCAGAAAAGGAGAAAATCATGGAATTCAAGGCATCGGAAAGATGGTTAACTTGCTTCAAAAGTCGGCATAACATCGAATTCAAAGTAATCAATGGTGAAGCTGCAGACGTAAATATGGAGACTGTGGAGGAATGGAAAACTAAACTTCAGGACTTAACGAAGGATTTCTACACCGCTGACATTTTCAATGCCGACGAAACCGGCCTGTTTTTTAGAGCTCTTCCAAGTAAAACCCTGTCACAAAGAAGTGAGAAATGCGTGGGTGAGAAAATGTTGAAAGAAAGGCTTACCGTCATACTCTGTGCCAGTTTTACGGGTGAGAAGCTCAAACCACTTGTGATCGGAAAAAGTAAAAAACCACGATGCTTTAAAAATGTGAAGATCGCATCATTGCCTGTGCTCTATCAATCAAATCAAGAAGCCTGGATGATATTAATAATTTTCTCACAATGGTTGGAGGGCATTAACGAGATGATGAAGAGAGAAGGAAGAATAATTCTGCTTTTGGTGAATAATGCCACATCACATGTGTTAGAAACTTGGTTTTGTTTACATCGCGATTCTCGTTTCGCGGGAGCGTGACGTCATTTTTAAAATGATTATTCCCTTCTCGTGAACGAATCGCGATGTGGACAAAACTTGGCTGATCATGCAAATCACCTTTCTCGCCGCTCACGCATCCTGTTTTGCATATCCAGAGGGCGTTGCCGGCAACGGTTATGTTCCGGAACGCACCCATCTTCGGGTATAAAGGCTAGACACTTTTCTGGTTTTAAGTCAGATCGCTTTAATGTCAGATCGCTTTAAAGGAGATCGCTTTGGTCATTAGACCGGTTAGTCATTCGATCGATATACTGATCGATGGAAGGATCTAGAAGGATCTGGATCGGGCAGACGGATCTTCGTAAAGTCATGTTTCGATGTTGTCGAAAGTTACGATAAAGTGTTTATCGGTGAACGCGGATATTTAAACTAAACTTAGTAGTTTTTTATGGTTCTCAGTTAAGGAGACCATGTTTCCCGTGTTGTGGACTTTATAGTGCTGATCCGGAAAGTTTAAAGTTTTTGCCATAGCGTGTGCCCAGCTAGTGGTGGCGTCGGAAAGTGCACGTGGTCACGTAAGTGTGAAATGCTTTTTATTCCACATACTTGTGTAAATAATACGTTAACCAGAAACGTGTCTAGGCATGGAACTTACACTGAAAAACCTTCATATGAGCTGTAGTGCTCATGTTTTGTAAATAGTATGCTTTAGTTATTTGGCTTACCTGTTTTCATGATATATACTGTAAGCAAATACAATGGATTCACTCTTCAATAAAAGTGATTTTGATTTAAACTGGAACTGTTCTCATTTAACACTTCTACAGCTACTTGTATTCCTACAACTACTATCTAACGTTTGTTATAGCTGCAACACTCTGTTTTAAATTTCCAACGAAGTTGTGGAACCAGAATTTCGTGGCTCGTAGTTATTCTATCACCAGCTTCATCAGAAATTTAATTATACGTTAATTTTCAATATATAACTTACGGATATGATACATATTTCCGTCAACATGGAATCATACAACTGAGCAACGGTGAGCCTGAAATTCCTACCACCTAACTGTACTTCTATAATCCAACCACTGGATAAATGAGTGATTAAAGACCTTTAAAGCTCACTACCGAATTCATTTTCTGAAGAAAATGGCCCTGGTGATGGAGGAGGCAAATTCGGCAACCCAACTAACGAAGAAGGTCAACGTCATGGATGCTGTCCATTGGATATCAATGGCTTGGAATGAAGTAACCCCCTACACTATTCAGAGATGCTTCTACAAAGCAGGATTCCCCTGTAAGAAGGAGGAATCAATAATAGAGGGCCAAGAAGCAACAACTGTGAGTGACTTAGGGTCAATTCTTCAGGCGCTTCATACTGAAATTGAACCTGGAGCTTATCTCGAAGCCGACGGAACCCTTCCGGTTTGCGACAACAACATCGTCGAAGAGAAAGAGGATAGTGAAGAAGAAGCAGAACCAGAAGAGGCCGATGAAACAATAAGTACGATTACCTTCAAGCAATATGGCCAAGGGATTCAGGACCTGATGCGGCTGAACACCACCCGGAAGCCTTTCCACTTCTTAAACAACTAGATAACATGTACGTTGCACGAGCATACACAGTGCAAAAACAGACTAAAATTACTCATTTTTCATGAAGTAATTAATTATGTACTGTAATAAGTGTATACTGTAATTATGTAATTTTATTATATGTTTTGTAAAACTCTTTTAATAAAGAAAACAAACAAATGAGATGGTAGAGTGCAGGTCCAACTGAATTTAGTTTGACATTGAACTAGCCGCCAAATCTAAATTCAGCACCTCCATCTTGGTAACTGGCATGGCTAACCAGGCTAAGTATTCTATACAGTCTATAAACTCACTACGTACATGTATTTCCCAATCTCCCTCTATAATGAACACCCCCATAATCTGAACATTTTGGTCGCCCCCCATGAGTGTTCAGAATAGAGAGAGTATACTGTATATATGTATGTATATATATATATATATAAATGAAGCCACATAATGAACATTTTTTAACTATCTTACAACAGTGAGATTATGTAAAGCAAAGGTGATTTTCGCCATCTATTTTGTAAAATATGACTTTTTCATTTCTCAAGGATTCACCAAATTTTAATCGATTAAAATATTCCACTGAACTAAGCTGTGTACCAAATTTCAGATCTTTAGGACTTAGGGAAGTATGCTAAAAATGCCATCAAAGAAGTTGAAATAGACATCCAGACAGACAACCATTGGTTATGTCGATTTTAATAAAAGATTTAAAAAACGTTTGATTGGACATCTGATGAAAAATTGATTACAAAATTGTAAAAGACTTCAAAGTATAAAATAAAATATTATAAGGCTTTTTCTGGTGTAGAGGTTAGGAAAACACTCACTCACCATTTAAGACTGCACAAAACATCACAACGTTTAATAATACCTAAAAATTACAAATATTTTATAAAGCATAGCTAGGATTAACCATAGTTTACAACACGTTAGTTATGTACTTCGAATGCCATTTTAAACTCAACTAATTTGTAAACAAAAATGTTCTTAAGTCTGGTTAAGTGCTGCCATCTAGTGTCCTTTTGTGAAAATATAGAATGTCTCTTACAATCTCCCCCCTTTGGTTCTGACGTCTAGGCAACCGTCTCGGTGAGCAATCAGCACTTGAAGTTTTTTGTGGGTGGCCACGTTTGCATAGAGGATTCATCGGTTGTACACGGTCCTCTTGAGAATTAGCTTTCAAGGTAGATGAGTGATAAACTCCAACTGGTACTTGAGGGTTCACTAAGCTGTCTACTTCGTATGAGGATGAGGATCGCTGTGCAAGTATAGCATACGGTCCTTCCCATCGCGACATAAATTTTTACCTTCCTTTCCCAGGTAGCACAAATACGTAATTCTTACGTATTAAGCATACATAATCTTTACATGTCAGGCTATACGTAATTTTTGCTCAAAAATGGTACGTTAGAATATGGTATAACAACCATTATAAAAAAGGTTATTACGTATCCTTATACATTAATACTTATGTTCACATACGTTATTATTACTTATCCACACAGGCCCCCCACATCAAATTGTGGGACAGGGTACCAAGTAGTACTGCTGGCCCCATTTATATTAAGGGAGTGATACCCCCCCTCCATGTATCCAACACATTTTTTAACTTTAGTAAAATAATTTTTGCTCAGTCTTTTTAAATAATTTAAAGTTGAATTCTCTAGTTACAAAATAGTAAAACACAGTAGAAAAAACAGTCATTCATACCTGCCAACTTTTACGCATTATGCGTAAAATTTACACATTTTAACTGCTCTTTACGCTTTTACGCATATATTGCTATATTTTACGCATTTCCACATTTATTTGAATTTTTTAACATTACTAGGAAATCAATCTCCGGCGAAATTCTCCGGCTTTTATTTGTTTGAAATTTACCAATTAACGAGACATGGTATAATTCCTCGGAAACACCGATTTTGCACTTTTTTTGCACTGATATATATCTACCATTCCCATGATCGTAGTAAATCCATAATAAAATGCAGGGTAATGCCAATAAAATTAACAGAGATTTACGGCCGCGTGTAATGTAAATTAAGATCTCGATTGCTTATTTTATGAAAGTTATAAATATACTTCTGTAAAGGTTGTCTAATTCAGCATAAATCGCTAAAATGTTATTTTGTTCATAAACACTGTGATTGTGCAATTCAGTTTGCTCTCATGAATCGCTGAGAGTACAATAGTATCTTTTTCCATCCATCACAATCTTCTAAATATTGCATTTTTGATTGACTAAACCTAGCTTATTTTCATGTTCTAATTATTACAGTTAATTTCTTAATTATTTTCGTATAAACAGTGCGATTACACAATTCAGTTATATCGTGTGAATTGTCGAGTGTACGTTACTGTCTTTTTCCATCCATCTCCATCATTTAAATGTTGCATATTAGATCGACTACGCTAGCTTATTTTCATATTCTGATTTATTACTACGGTTAATTTCTTAATTATTTTCGCATAAATCTTGCAATTACGTAATTCAGTTACATTGTGTGAATTGCCGAGTGTACGTTAGTGTCTTTTTCCATTCATCTCCATCATTTAAATGTTGCATATTAGATCGACTAAACTAGCTTATTTTCATATTATGGCTAGTTATTAAAGTTAATGTTTTAATTATATTTGCATAATATAAATTTTTCTATTTAAAAAATGGGTATGAACTCTATTAAGAGATATTTTCAAAAAAGTGGTATTAAAGCAATGATTTAAGCAAATAATAAGGAAACCATTTTGGTAGGAATATAATTCAGTGCTATAATATTTTTTTTTTTTTTTTTTTTTAATTAAAGATCTATATTTGTTACTCTCTTTAGTAAAAGCCTGTGTTTTGCCAAACATAAATATTTGTTTTCATTATAAAGTAATTCTCACTGGATAAAACCTTCATATATTTTTTGTTTTATAATTTATTGTCCTGAAATTTTATAAAATTGGTGTCCTGAATTTTCATATTCTACCAGTAGTATGCCTTATATTTAATGCAGTATTTTTTTAATGCAGGTACTTGTACATTGTTAAATTCATTAGAAATGTCGTTTGTACGTGTAGTTTAAAAAAACACATTATAAATGTCATTTACACAAAATTTTACATATTTCAATTTTCCCAGGTTGGCAGGTATGGTCATTTAGTGAAATGAAAATGTAAATATATATTCATCAATAAAGTAAAAAAAAAGATCTATCCGAAATAACTTCCAATATCGTTATTTGATCAACTTCTATTCCTATTGCCACTCTCTTAACATAAGCAGGATATGCAGATAAAACACTCTTGATTTTCAGTATCAATCGATTCTTCATATCAAAATCTCATATATGCAAATATTCTTGCTGCAATAAATGATTTTTTAAAAATGTGTAATAGTAGCTTGGATCTTCTAAATCAGTTGGTCTCTAATTTTCTTAAAATTGGGACTCCATAGGGATACAAAAAAGTTAATTTTACTTAATATAAGAAGGTATGTGTGTAGTCTGTAGCAAGAAATCTAAGCTGCGGCAGCAACGGAATCAGGTACAGAGGCACTCCAGGACGACTCGATGAATACTACTTCATGAATTGTTTTTAATTCATAGTTTTTTAGTTATTTTATATTGAATCACGATTTTGAGCGATTTTCACAAAAATCGGTTCCTTAACGATTGAAAATGTTATCACAGAGTTTCTATTTTGACGTCATCGGAAAGATCGAAAAACGTTTTTCTAAGAATGTTTGAACCGAATTCGTAGGACAATTCCCTTAAATTTATTTATTTATTTTTAAATACATCGAAATTTGTATATTTTAGATTATTTGATACTTAAATATGTGTATATATCCTCATATTCTAAGACAAGTATTTTTAATTACTACATTATTTTATTTGCTGTGAATTTTCAAGCAAACACATAAAATTTAAAATTGTTAATGAAATGTGTATATTTTTCTCCCCAGTGGACATTTATGTGCATGCCCTTCAAAGCCTTGGAACTCACTATGCAGTTTAAGTCTTCTCGCCTAGAGAAATGATTTCATTTTGTTTCTTTTATTTATTTATTTTTCTGCTTTCCACGGTTGCGGAATGAAAGAAGGAAGCGATTTGCAAATTGAGTGGTTTTTATCTATATGTATTATTTAACTAGCGGAAGAGCTTATCTAGGACCCGGGCAATTCTGAGTAATTATTTTTAGTAGTATATAAATATTCACCGGCAAAGAAAAATGACTTCTCTGCATTTTACTGCCTTCTGGTATGATTAATTTTCATTCTTGCTGCCCTCTACAGTAGTATGACAGGTTCAACAATACATCAGTTGCAAAAAATTTCTTGAGTTATTTGATAATTTGAAAGAATCTACAAATTTTCTATAAATTTTAATTGTTTTATTTACTTCTCAGAGAACAAAAAAAGCACAGCCCCAGTAACTAAAACATCTGATGTATCTAACAAAAAACTTCCCAGCAAATGAAAATATTTTGATATCCATAAACAAAAAAAAAATCAGAACTTCCTTATGATGCAAACTCATTGAAAATAAATAGGCCTTTTGTTGACACTGATTAAAATAAGTATACCTAATTGCATAGAAAATATTTAATTATTTTGGGAGATATCACTCTCGTTGTAGGAAAAGTAATATTTCTAATACCTCAAAAGTGGTTTAAGATAAATCCTAAATATATTTTCAATTCATTTCTGGTTAAAAACACTTAAATTAACCACCCAATTGGTAATAAATACCATATTTAACTTTTTTATAATTTTTTAAACTTAGATAATAAAACAGGCAATATCTGGTTTATGGAACATCCTATAAATGATATGATTTGCTTTTTTATATAAAGATAAATTCCATATTAAATGGTTATTTCTGTACATATATTGGTAACATGAATATTTTGTATGTCTTTTCAATTTTAAGAATAAATAATTGAAAAAGTCTTCTCCTGGTTCGACCTCACTGAAAATTAATAGGATTCTGATGTTTACACGATTGAAATAATCGTATGACATTCTGTTTCATTATTTCAATCTGTGTTGTACTCATACATATTAATGAATTACAGGTTTGTACATTTTCAGGGATGTTCTCAATGAGTAAATTCATCCTAAAGTTTTATACAAATTTTAAATGTATAGAATAATTTTACAGAACTATATAGTATTTTGATAAAATAAATAACAATTCTAAGACCAATGTTTTTAAGGCAATTAAAAATAATATTGAAAAAATATAAGAATTCAAACAAACCTTAATATCGGACCCCTATGCAAAACAGTTTTCTATTAATTACAAATATTGAAGAATTTATACGAGTTACAAAATCTTACTGACAAATAAAAACACATTTTTATCGGATTAGGCCGAGGTATCTTACTCATCAACGATAAATTCGTTTCTAGAGGATCCACTCAGATGAACACTGCTTAGGGACGTTCTGCTAGACGAAAGGTTTTCAATGCTGACCACTTGGTTTCCCTAGGATGAAATACAACACTCTTCTTTCAGACATCTACTACAGAACTTGAGAGCTAGAAATATGGTCATCTGATACATTGCCAAATACCCAGAATTTTCTCCTGCTACAAAAGAACGTAGATATTGTCGGTAGACTGGACCCTCTGATGTGTTAATTGCTTTAGGACAACTGACCATTCACATAAGATCTTATCTCGTCTGTATGGGAGTGAAAAAGACCCCCCACCCCTCTACACAAAGTGGACACAAAGACTCTCTGTGGAGGGCGTTTCTTGTTGTGAAGGCATTTATTTTATCAGTTCAATGCTTGCAAATTTTCTAAGCTAAATAGCAAAAAGTTACTTTTATTTCCCTGGGAAATGTTTTGTAGCCCTCCCTTCAAAGCCGGGCAATTTATGTGGAGTATTATCTATTATTTTCTTACCAGATTTTCTGATCCCTTGTTGATGGGATAGCGTATTCTTTGTATGTTACGGACATAATTTTTTTCCCCTTTATTTTGAAACACATGGAATCAAAGAAATGAAACGTAAGAACTTGCATTTGCTTTTAATCTATTTTATACTTGTAATTTTATACTTGCGTAAAATATGCGATATTGTATCATAAAATATTTTTTGTTACAAATTCACATGTACAAATAATGTCGAAAAAATATTTTTCCACGGGTCCCTATCATTCGCCAGGCCCCAGTACCATGGTCCCAACTGACCCCCCCCCCCCCTTTGTGGGGGCCCTATATCCACATACGTGTTTATTATGTATCCATGTACATTATTATTACGTATCTAGATTCGTGTTTCTTACGTATCACATATGTGTATATTACGTATATCCACATACGTTATTATTATGTAACCAGATACATATTATGTATCATATACTTGTATATTACATATATCCACATACGTGTTTATTACGTGTTCCCATACATATTTAAAATGTGTTCCCATACGTATTCCCACACATATTTATATTGTGTTTCTGCACGTATTTATTATGAGTTTATATTGTGTGTCTACACATTTTAATTATGTATTTATTTTGTGTTTCTACATGTATTTATTACGTGTTTATATACTTATTTATCACACATTGGACAACTCTGCAGTATAGTGCATGTTGCAGACATGACATTTACAAAGTTTTATGCATCTTTGGAAACAAAAATATTGAGTTAGGAGAATATATTTTTACAATAGATGTCAATTTTTCAGATTGTGTTGATTTCACTAATGTACTTAAATTTATAAAAAAATTTTATAAATTGAAGTACTTATTAATATTGAAATCAACACAATCTGAAACAGTATCTTTAAAATTTAAAATGCATTCACCTAAATCATTTTTTTACAAAGATACGATACATCAAATGTGTCATATATGCAAAATTCACAATACTATAGAATCACTCTGTTCATATGTAATATAATTTTTATTTTAATTTATATTATATTGTTAATACAATAATTATAAAAGAACATATAATTTCAGGAGTATTATTTTAAAATTCATAAATTAGTCTTGATACAAAAATGTTTTTTTCCCTTTATTTTCAGTTTATATTTAAATATATTTTTAACTTTAATTATTTCTAAAAATTTCAAAAATTATATAATCTACTACGTTATGAAATATAATTTTGAATCTAAAATATAAGCTATTTTATATTGAAAATAACTTAAAAATACAGAATAAAATTTAGAACATATAAAAATTGGAACATATTTGGGACATTTAAGAATACTTAGAAAACACACAATACTTATAACCTTTTTGGCTATGCCAAGCGACAATAAGTGGAGTGCCATTTGGTATAGCTCTGGAAACCCTCTTGCTTTTAAAGTTATTCCAGTTGTATATCCAGCTTTATTTGTGCATGCTAAAACTACACATCTCTCATCAACGGTGGTATCATGCAACTGTGATAGTTTTTAATAGTGAACACAGTGAGTAAGGGCACAAAGCACAAGTAGAACATATTTCTAGATGCACAGAACACAAACTACTATAAAATGAATTAACATTTTCTCGATTAATTATATTTCTTTTAAGTATATCTTTAATTCTAATTATTTCTAAAAATTGCAAAAATTATATAATCTACTACGTTATGAAATATAATTTTGTGTATAGTGTTTTTAAGAAAATTCTAAGAATTGTGTGTGTTTTTATTTCTTTTAAGTATCATGTTTATTTTCTTTTAAGTATAAGGTTTTTTTACTTCTTCCAAGTACAGAACAGGATCTATTATCCGGAATGCTTGGGACTTCAGGCATTCTGGATAAAGGGTTTTTCCGCAATTCGGAACACTTTTTTTTAAACTTACTGGAATGGTCTCAAATGTCGTTATAGAAAATTATAATTCATTTTAAAAACATAAATGCATTAAAAAAAGCTTTTTTACAATCTATATGAAAAATATACTTAGTTAACTAAAATGCAAACAGTTGAAGTGAGAAAAATGTAGATTTCAACGCATTTATAATGCACAGTACAACCTCGAAAATCCGGACGTCCAAAATCCGGAAACCTCCAAATTCCGGACTTTGCCAAATTTTCAATTTTTTTTCCCCGGACTGACGAAGTCACGGATTTAAAAGAACAGTTTGATTATTTATATGGAATTATATTTTATAAACAAATACCGTATTTTCAGGTCTATTTTCTGAACCCCGAAATGAAATGAAAGTTTAGATGGATGGCTGTAGATCGGCTCGTGGTTGGAGCGTGAATGCTATCATTATCTTTGCTATTCTTTTACAAATCTGGATGTTCAGTTCTATTAAATTCGAACATTTTTCTAAATGATTGAAAAATAGATTGTTCTAAATGAAGAGGCAGAAATCGCTTTCACCTCAATAATTCAAAGAAATAGAATTTTCTTCTTTGAGTGGCTCAAGAACATTATTATCAAATTTATATTTATTTCAAATATCTCTTATATACCACTTTAATATACTTAATATCAGTATTCTGCATCAATTTTATCCATTAAAGTTTCAAAACTTAATCTTATTATTTACGACTCACACAGAACAGTACTTGCACACAGTTACTATCAAATAACATTAAAATGGAAAGTACGAATGATTTCAAAATTCTTGTATGTCAGGATTGACAACATCATTTAATCATCAATCATTGATCATCAACCATCAATCATTGATCATCAACCATCAATCATTGATCATCAACCATTTAAGCCAGGGTGGCTCTTAACTTTTAATTTTCTAAAACATGGTTATGCTAATTAAAAATTACTTATCTGACTTCCACTGACTAGAGATGAATATAGAATGTTCCAAAGTTTACTAAGCATTCAGGGGCTGCTCATTGGTTGCTACTTTTTATAAGGCTTTTTCTGGTGTAGAGGTTAGGAAAACACTCACTCACTATTTAAGACTTCACAAAACATCACAACATTTAATAATACCTAAAAATTTCAAATATTTTACAAAGCAAAGCATAGTCATAACTTGCAACATGTTAGCTACGTGCTTCGAATGCTATTTTGAACTCTACTAATTTGTAAACAAAACAAATGTTCTTGAGTCTGGTTAAGTGCTGCCACCTAGTGTCCTTTTGGAAAAATACAGAATGTCTCTTACAATATTATAAAATTTTTTATGAGTTACCCTGTTTTAGTAAAATGCACTAAAAATTAAAAAATAATTTCGGCTATCATAACATTCTTGACCATATGCCACCAAAAATAAAAGCGTGAGGCGCCCATAAAAGAATAACAGATTTTATGGAATAATCAAACTGATTACATAAGAATGACATATATAAGAATAACGGATTGTTAAATCAAAATTATCAAGGGAAAATTTAAATGACTTAGATGCAAACATTCATAGATAGGTCATGTCAATATTATCACTTCTATTATGTCTTAAAATTCTGTTAATGCCCAAATACAGTTCTTTTATGAGCACCTCACGGTTTTATTTTCAGTCCCATATGATCAAGAATGCTGTGATCGCTAAAGATTATTTTTTACTTTTTCGTGCATTTTACTACTAAAACAGTGTAATTTAAAAAGTATTTTTATAATATTTTATTCTATATTAAAATATAAAATTAAGAATATTATGAAATGTGCAAGTTGAATACTTTTTTGCTAACAACAATAAAAATATCGTAAAATGGAATATTTTAAGTTTTCATTTCAAAATAAGTTTTAATGATTTTAATTGTTGAAATTACACTGGTTTTATGAAATAAAAGGGTGAAATGTCCATGAAACAGAACTGCACCTGAGTTATTCAGTCACATTCTGATACATACATCAACATTTTCTGAGAATTTCATCTCTCTAGCCATGTTAAGTTTGGCTACGGACGGACAAAGCTATATCAGTATGGGTTTTTTATGGAATAAAATTCCTGAAAAGATAAAAAAAAATCTCATACAAATACAATTATTTAATATTTACTATGTCTGTCTTTTATTTTAATGTTAAAACTCAATAGTGAGTATATTAAAAAAAATGTAAAATTAGATTACACCTGTCCCCCGATTTACACAGAAGATAGGTTCTGCACAAAACCGTGTAAATTGAAATTTTGGATTTTGCTAAGTAAAATCATGTAAAACGAAAATAACCCCAAAATGTGCATGATTCAGTCATTTAAGTAAAACAAAAGTAAGACATCTTAGAAAACTTAAAATTATACTTAGTTTATAAAACAACAAACATATGAATGTAGTAATATAACATATTTAATTTATTTTTCATTAGGAACAAAGAACAAAAAAACAAAAAGATCCTTAAAAATTAATTATAAGTTTAATCACTGTCATCACTTTCGTGTACTATCTGGCTTTTCTTTCTGATAGGTGTGATGTCACTTTCATCACTTGAGCTTTCTTGATGCGATTCTGGCTCAATGGTTGACGAATTAGGCAAGATCTCAGGTTGACAATACTTTGTCATGAAATCGGTAATTAACAATTGCGTAGGTTTTTTTGCTAAATCTTTATAGATTTCTTCATATTGATTAAAGCATTTATGAAGGTCTTGCTGGAATCGAAGAGCTCGATCAACATTTGTGTCATATTGTAAGAAATGGTTGCTCAATTTTCTTCCCAAATCAAGTCCTACGCTTTTGATTCTTGCTGTGAACGCAACTGGTTCTGATTGCTCTTCATCAGAATCATTGTCTTCATCATGTTTGTTTGTTTCATGAATCATGTTAATTAAATCATCTTCATTCAATTCTTCATCAGCCATTATTTCTTCAATATCTGCCTGAGCTAAATCTTCAAAACCTTCTCCTTCTATAGTATGGCCCAAATCAGTGATCTGAGAATATTCATGCTCTATTGGTGATTTATCATTTCCACTTTCAACAACATCCGGCCATATTGCTTTCCAGCAGGCTTTAATTGTTGATTGTTTGATCTGAGTGTATGACAGCCCAACATGCTTAACACAATCTAAAATTGTAAATTTCTTCCAAGCATCCATCAGAGTAAGAGATTCATCATTCTCCATTTGTTCTAAGATATACCTGAAAGTTTGCTTGATGTACAGTGCTTTAAAAGTCGAAATTATCCCTTGATCTAACGGCTGTAATAAGGAAGTTGTATTCTTTGATAAAAAAACAACTTTTACATTTTCGTGTTGTAAATCTGGAGGATGACCTGGTGCATTATCAATTAATAGAAGAGCCTTAAAAGGCAATCCCTTTTTAGTTAAATAATTTTTGACATCTGGAACAAAGAAGTTATGGAACCATTCATTGAAAGCTATGGCAGTGACCCATGCTTTTCTATTAGCCATCCATACTCATCCAATAGACGGGAAGTTTTTGATATTTATTCCTTTCAATGATCGTGGTGATTTTGATTTGTTAATCACCAATGGTTTCATCATATAATCGCCAGAAGCATTGCAACAGAAAAGAACTGTTATATGACTTTTCGCTACTTTATGATCACTAGCTGATTTGTGAGCTTTGACTATAAAGGTTCTTTCCAGCATTTTTTTCCAGAATAATCCGGACTCGTCAGCATTGAAAACCTGATCAGAAGTGTAGGAGTTAGCGGCAATGATTTCAGCAAGTTTTGCCGGATATTGTTGTGCCGCATCCGAATCAGCAGATGCACTTTCACCTTTCATTCTCAGATTATGTAAAGAATGTCTTTGTTTGAATCTCTCGAACAACCCATGGCTTGCAGAAAAAGATACCTTCTTTTCATCGGACGAAGTCGACCGCGACTGATTCTTAAGTGATTGATAAATCTTCAAAGCTTTATTTGTAACAGCATTGGTATCGATCGGGATTCGCTTTTAAGTTTGGTCTTCTATCCATATCATTAAGGCTTTTTCCATATTTTCCATTGTAACATCTCTTAACATATGAAGTCGTACTCATACTGTTGCAGGTTCCAGCTGCTACACTTTTTCTTCATTTTTCTTATTGTCGAAGAGCCTTCATTTTTTCTTATTGTCCTTATTGTGGCTTCATTCATGGAGTAAAATTTAGCAACATCCGTTACTCTTTCTCTATTACGTAGACAGTCTAATATTTGAATTTTAGTTTCTAAAGAAATAACTTTTCTTTTCATTTGATTTTTCTTCAAATCCTTTGACATTATAGAACCTTAACAAATTTGCACAAGCTATAAAGATGCAAGAAGAACTATAAATGTTGAAAACTTACCAGTTCAAAAGATAAACGCACAATAATATAAGCTTTGCTTCTAAAATGTTTCTGCACTGTGTACTTGCATGAACCAGATAGCTTTACTGTTATGAAATACATTCAGGGATTCCCCTATTACGGGGATTTCCCTATACGGGGATTCCCCTAAATGTATATATTTTACAACACCGGGAATCCCCTGTTGTTTTCATCAGTGTTACCAAAGGAATAAAATTCAAAAATGTCATCAAATCTTTGTATAGGCGTATATGGAGCAGAATATACACTTTTTATCAATTTTTTGAAATCTGTTAATTTATAAACCGTTTAAAAGCAAAATCGTGTAAAACAAGTGCCGTGTAAATCAGGGGATAAGTGTATTAAAAATGACCAAAATAGTTTCGACAGCTGTCATTCCTGATAATAAATGTTTCATCAACTTTAATAAGATATGTATTTTATCATTGGCTCCTTGTGAACATGGAGTATTATCAAAAAGTTCAGTCTGATTTTCGGAATATTTGTCATTAAATAGACTTTTAGAAAAGGACCACCCTTCTGTTGCAGCAGTCACAGGCATAATCAGATATATTACTTCTCACTAAACATGTTTAACGATAGTTCCTGTTCCCTTTTCAAAACTTTGCATATTGTAGAAATGTTAATTTTGGCAGTTCAAATCATGCTCATACTTATCACCCAAAGATTTTATGAAAACCAGTAATATACTAATTTACATTGCTAGTCGATCTTTCTTTATGTTTGTATAAGTTTCAATGATATAATCAAACTCTTTTGGTTCTATGTTTTATGTCCATTTTATCATAATTTTAATGAGCTTGTTTGAAAACTAGTCATGTAAGGAAGATATTAGGGCAGTGATCAGTGTTTCTTTTAAGCATGCATTCGGAGAGGGGCCGAAGTCCCCCGGAAAAATGGTTATTTGAACCTCTGGAGGCATTTTATGTTAACATAGTATCTATTTATGTGACAGCATTTAGATATATTTACATGGCCGCCACATCCTAGGATGGGCCCCCTGGCCAAAATTCTTTAAGGGCCCTCTATGGGCTGCGGACCCTTGGACATCATACTGAATCAATACTTTATTATATTTTAATCATTTACTTTGAATTATACTTTATCATACTGAATCAGTATGATAAACAGCAACCCATGAAAAACATTTTACAAAAAATTGGAAATTATTAAAAAATATAAAAATTACAAAGGAGATTGCTTCATAATTGTACATTTCCTAGCCTTTTTCTATAACATGTATAACATTTTTTTATCTATAAATCAGCAAATTTATCTATAACATCAGAAAAGTCAACCTTCGTAGCTAGATCACTTTCAATGGCTAAAATAGCTAGGTGGTTTAATCTATCTTGGCTTGTTGTGCTTCTCTGCCAGCTTTTCAGTGAATTGGTCAGCATACTAAATGACCTCTCAGCTGAAGAAACAGTCACTGGTATAGTACAAAAAAGTCGAATCACAAGACAGAAATTAGCAAATATACCCTGAACGTTTTTGTTATAAATAGAGTTAAGAAGCCTTAATGGATATTTCTCAGATTCAAAGACAGTGGCTTGAATGCTTTTCACATGCAAAATTTCTTCTAAAAGGTCTTCTAACAAGTCAGTTTTGAATTGATCCACAAGGGACTTCACTTTCACTATTAATTGATCATTGTCCATGTCTGCAAAATTTAAGACTGGAGAGAATGTTTGCAAATGGACTCAGCAGCTTCAAATCGTGACTTTAAATCAAACATTATAAAATCCAATACAGGGATAACCACAGTAGTTTTGAATTCTTCACCTGGTTCGAGTGCTTCAGTTTCAGTATCAGTACTTCTGCTCGAAGACTTGCCTGATGTTTTTCTCTTCTTGGGAAAGTCAGATGATATTCCTACTACTTCAGCGATCAGTTTTGCCTCTTGAAGAATTTATTCCCATGAGTTGTGAAAGTGCTGCATCTCTTTTACCAAGTCCTCTGGTGCGCCTGGGGCAACATCCTTGGACAGCTAAATGGTTCACGTTCTGGCCGCTGACAAAGGCGAATGATGATGAGTCAAGTGCCTGGCCATTTGATAAAAAAAAAAAAAAAAATCTTTTACCAAGTCTCTCACAAAAGCAGTTTCCATGTTGAGTGATATTCCCTTACTTTGTATAATGACATTTTTTTGCTCAATACTTGACAATATTTTATGCCAAATCGCATTGTTAGAAGGCCTGAGAAGAATCTGAAGTATTTCTTGAGTCCTTTGATGGTGTTGTGTGCTGATAGAGTTAAGTCTGTAGCCATTTCCTCGAGGATGACATCTAAGACTTTCAGTGCACCGGGATAATGATAAATCACCAATAGAGCATGAATATTCTCAGATCACTGAGTTGGCCCATACTATAGGAGGAGAAGGTTTTGAAGATATAGCTCAGGCAGATGTTGAAGAAATAATGGTTGATGAAGAATTGAATGAAGATGATTTAATTAACATGATTCGTGAAACAAACATGATGGAGACAATGATTCTGATGAAGAGCAATCTGAACCAGTTGCGTTCACAGCAAGAATCATAAGCGTAGGACTTGATTTGGGAAGAAAATTGGACAACCATTTCTTACAATATGACACAAATTTTGATCGAGCTCTCAGATTCCAGCGAGACCTTCATAAATGCTTAAATCAATATGAAGAGGTCTATAAAGATTTAGCAAAAAAACCTACGCAATTGTTAATTACCAATTTCATGACAAAGTCTTGTCAACCCGAGATCTTGCCTAATTCGTCAACCATTGAGCCAGAATCGCATCAAGAAAGCTCAAGTGATGAAAGTGACATCATACCTATCAGAAAGAAAAGACTGATAGTACATGAAAGTGATGACAGTGATTAAACTTATAATTAATTTTTAAGGGTTTTTTGTTCTTTGTTCCTAATGTAAAATAAATTAAATATGTTATATTACTACACTCATATGTTTGTTGTTTTGTAAACTAAGTATAATTTTAAGTTTTCTAAGATGTCTTACTTTTGTTTTACTTAAATAAATGAGACTAAAAAAATCATGCACATTTTGGGGTTATTTTCGTTTTACACAATTTTACTTAGCAAAATCCAAGATTTCAATTTACACGGTTTTGTGCAGAACCTGTCTTCCGTGTAAATCGGGGGACAGGTGTACTTTAACGAAATTTAAGAAAAATCAATACTTACGAGAACCATTTTAAAAACACGGGAAGATACAAAAGACAATTTCTAAACACGGAATGAATAAATAAAAGAACTAACCTTTATGTAACGGAACATGTTTCACACCGCAATCCAAAAATATTGATACATCCACACTGGAACACATTTTCTTGAACATACATGTACATTCAACACTGGGATGCGTTTCACACTCCAATCAAATTATATCTACAAAAATCTGCATATCTACTGAAAATTTGCGTAAAATGTTAATGTATATAAATTATGAGGAATGTTCTAAATATTTATTCCAAAGCAGTTCCAGAAATAACGCTCAGTACATTCGATCGAGAAAGATTTATTCCAAAGAAGTTCCAGAAAGAACATTCGAAAAAATTCTGATGAAATACGCAGAATACTATTGAAATACTTACTGCCTATTAAAATGCAGATTCCCAAACAGCTGCGCGCTGATTGGATCGGCCCCCTCATGCAAAACCCCAAATCTCGGCGCACGTGCTATCAATCGATGAATGTACTGTAAAAAACAGGACAGCAAAAATGTCAAGTTCTTCAGTATACAGCTAAACCATAAAGGACATTTCTGGCAGATATAACTATTCATTGATTCTTTCCAATTCCTCCTATGGTTTACTTTTCCTGCCCTCTCTCGTTACCTTTTGCATATCATTAACTCATGAAGGTTGAATTCAATGTACGTTATTATACGACGACTCCTAGTTTGATGTTATACTTACATATATTCTGATCTATATGCACTCATAGGTTTTATTTTTATCAATTATATATATATATATATATATATATATATATATATATATATATATATATATATATATATTGTAAATAACAAAGTACTAAACGTACCCGATTGTAAACTAATAGAAATTGACAAGTCATATAGGCGCAATGCTGCTCTATTAATGTCTTGTATATAAGAAAATCAAAAATGATCGAGAGGTGATATAAGTGCCAACAGGGAAATAACAAATGGCCAAGGGGGATTGTGACCCCTTGTTCCCGTTTATAGCCAGCTATTACTCCTGAGGAAACTCACGGAACCGTTACGTGCGTGTTTCCTCAGGAGTAATAGCTGGCTATAAACGGGAACAAGGGGTTGCAATCCCCCTTGGCCATTTGTTATTTCCCTGTTGGCACTTATATCACCTCGATCATTTTTGATTTTCTTATATATATATATATATATATATATTATTATAAATGCTTAAGGTGTTCGAAGGTGCTTTATTTCATTACTTTGGAACACAGTGAAAAGATTATATGCAAATGTAGGTTAATTTCCATGGCAGAACAATCATTTTGTAGAAATCAATTTATTTTTATAATTGTTATAGTATGCATTTTCTTTTCATCAGTTTCACAGAATAAAAATTAAATGCCCAATAAAGAACATTTGAAAATATATAGGTATGTTTAATTTAAGACAATGCCTTATTTTTATCGTATCTACACTAATTTTAATAATCATAAATATTATTTAGTAAATATCACTAAAAGTTGGTTTATCATATATATTTTCTCAAATGACAACAAAATAAAAAAAAAAACTGATGTGGACAGCACATGACTTTCCTTATATAAAGCAATGAATTTACTTCTTTAATGGTGAAAAAGTGATGAAAAGATCCATGGCACAGTGTTTGTAACTTTAAATTGTACATTTGGCATGTTAAATTGTACCTCCGGATGACATCTAAAATTATTTCATACCCAATTACCTTATATTTTACACTCTAAATTAAAAATTATCAATATTTATAGCATCCTCAATAAGCAATATAGACTATATATTTAAATATTTTGACAGTAAATTCACCAATTAGGCATCATTTTCATTAACTTGGTGTTATTTTTGTAATTTTGATGATATTTTCATCAATGTGGAGCCAAATATCACCAAGTGGGCGATATTTAGAAGAGCATTTCTCATATAATAGAAGGTATGCCCATCATATGATAGAATTAAAAATTTGCAAAATATTGCATCCTATTTGGCATCATGTTTATCAATTTGGTGACACTTTTATCAACGTGATAACATTTTTATTAATTTTGCAACATTTAAAAAAAGTCACCACGTTGGTGATATGCCACCAAAATTCATTGCCAGTATTTTTTCCAAGTGTTACAGAGGCTTATGAAAGTTTTATATTCTCTCCAAAATATTTAATTTTAATCAATTAGTTGTCATTTCAATTAATTGATTTAGCATCATTCTTATCAATTTGGTGACATTTTTATACATTTAGAGGCATTTTCATCAATTTAACAGCATCTTCATCAATTTGGTAACATTTCAAAACCTCGCAAAGTTGGGGATATTCTGCCAAATTCGTTAAAATTTTGTCAAGCATTATGGTTGGAGAAATAGTTTATTCTTATAAGCAAATAAACGACTAAGGCATCCAAATACAAAACTTTTACCCAAAGTATCTTCTTATAGTAGATTCTTATTCTTTCCAAGATATTGGATTTTCATCAGTCTTCATTGATTCAGCTTCATTTTTATCACTTTGGTGACATTTTAATTTGCGATATTTTTGTCAATTTGGCAACATTTAAAAAACTCTCCAGGTTGGTGATATTCTGCCAAATTCGCCACCAGAATTTCGCCAAGCATTGCTTATGGAGAAATAGGATAGTCTTATGGTAGATAAACGACTAATGTAATCAAATTACAATGCTATTACCCAAAGTGTCTTCTCTCGTGAATGGAACGAGCTAGATCTACGAAAATGATGATAATAAATTTATTGCATAATATTACATATGAAAATTGAACATATTTCACAATAGTTAATATTTTATTTCAATTTTATGTGACTTTTTTTGATAAATATATTTGAAAATTGTGAAATAGAGAACGGTTCATGCTAGCATTCTAAAGTTTATGTCAATTGTTTTCTAATGAAAAATTACATAAAAAATGGTTATTTACTTAACTTTATCGAATGTTTTAATTTTTGATGACTTTTTTAAATTTCATTTCAAAATTTACGAGGATTCTGAACATTCGATTGCGTGTAAAAAGAATAGCCTTCCAGTATTTACTGATTGTGATTTTTGTACCAAATTTTGTTCCAATCGCTTGATTCGTTTGTGAAATATTATCTCCACCGACTTACTGACACACAGACACACACATACTTTCATATGACGTGTTCATTCTGTCTGTCTGTCTATCTGTCCGTTTACACTATAACTGCCATAAAAATGACTTTATCAAAATGAAATTTTAGTATGCTCTTGAGACGGTCTCCGGGACATATAGCAGTGTAAATAAATAATGTCACCCAATTAGTTTTGGATTGAACCCGGGTTGAAAAAATGAAATATATTAAACCCTATGGGACCTAATATTTCAACCATTTTTTAAGTGAATTTAAAATTCACAAATTGTTTCGAAAATTTTAGGAAATATTCAAATTATGCCATAAAATATATACAGCAAAATATGTTCGGTAGTTTTTAAATAAAAATTAAAATAATAATTGCACCTATATTATATGAAGAGATCACGTGACCCACTTTAAAATAAAATATGGCTTCCACCTTGTGTCAAAATCGTGATTTTTAAAGGTTTTTTAAATTCATATTTAGTGTTGCATCCATCCTAAAACCGCTTTATTTTTTTCTGTGCATCTATATTCTGAGCCATTGGAATTGCAATATTTTTTAGTTTAAATGAGCATCAAACTTTGATTATTTCTACAACAAAACCTAATTTTCACGTATGGAGAATATAAACACATCAAGCTGTATGATGTATAAGAATTGCTGAATTTCTTTAACGCAGAATTATTTAGCTCTGGAGTCTACAATATTGCTGATATGAATGAAACATTCATTGATTTTACATAAAGAAGCTGATGATTATAGTATTGCTATAGAATTGCTTTTTCAATTAAGTTTTAGGCATGAAGTTAAAAAGGGGTTTTACCCTTAATGGTTTTAAATTTATAAGTAAAATAAATTATTGTAGTATTGCGATAATTTTAAAAATATCGCCGTGGAATGAAAAGAATCGAAGAAAGTTTATGAATGAAATATTCACTGATTTTAGATGCTTATAGAGAGCCAGGCGATTTATATTTCAATAACGTTATTTGAATAAAGTTCATTTGTTTTCGATGAAGTTTTCAAATATAATAAATTATTGCAGTATTGTGATAATTTTAAAAATATTGCTGCTGAATTTTAGAGATGTTTAAATAAAATTGCATTTCAGTTTTAAAGTGTTTCATAATCAATGCTTTATGCATGATTGATCTTTCTTGTTTTTATTTCATGATGCATTAAACTGAGTTCAAATGCAGAAAATAACATGGATACTTTTCTGATACTATATTTAATTTTCATTTTTAATGTATCTTTGCTTCATTTGGCAACTTCATTTTAAAACGGCTCCTCAGAATTTCAAAAAACTATAATATCTTGAGAACAGTTCATCCTAGAGTCGCAGGGTCAGTCCTATTTGCTTTGTTGTTGAAAACTACACAATGAACAAGTATATAATTAATATATATCAGCAATTTTAGTCATTTATTTCAGATTTTAATGATCTTTGTGGGCCGTTTTGCAAAAAGGGTAGATTTTATTTTTCCGAATCATACCAAAATCTAATCAGCGTCAGGATAAACCTTCAAGGGACTTAACAACTAAATTTTAAGAAATTTTATCAAATATTTTTTTAACAGTGAAAAAAGTTTCCAGCTCCTCGGAATTAAAAAAACCCTTTAATATATAACCTTTAGCCTTTAAATAAAACCTTAACTATTAATAACCTTTATTAAACCTTTAATATATCAAAAATGTCCCATCATAGAGTAAATGGGGTTGATCTTATTCTTTTTGTCATCAATATTTTGCTATAATGTGTATTTCATTGTCATACCCAATTAGCTTGTTTTGAAGATATGTCTTTGAAATGACAGCTTATATTATTTATACAGGTGAAATGTCACCAATACTGGCCTATTGGTACTAGATACGGAGGTGAAGATGACTTAACCCTTATGGATGTGAATTTGAAGATAACTTTTGTTTGTCAAAAAGAAGACTCCCATTACATTCTACGTGAATTCCAAATAACAGATTTAGAAGTAATTTTTTAAAGATGTTTTAAAATATGTTGTCTAAAGGAACATTTTTTAGTAGTATGTATTTTGTTATTGATTTAATTATCTGTTCTTAGATCGATAGTAATTTACACTGTTCTGTAAACATTATGCATGAAATGAAAATTCTCAGATGCGAGCACATGCACAGATTTTATTTTGTGTGAAACTTACTATGGTCTTCGAATAGAATATGCAAATATTGAAAGAAATGTTTTTTTTTCACCAAAAAGCATTTTTACCATAACTTAATATGTAAATTAGATGCTCTGTAAAAACATGCATGTATGCATAAGGCATTTATTGCTACAAGAATATATTCTTTGGAGAAAGTTGGAATAGCTTTAGCTGCTCTAGTCTGGTCCACAGAATATGTATAGACAATTCATAATGGTGGTATGCTGTTAGGAGACTTGAAACTGGATTATCCATCACAGTGGTAGCAAATTTCTTTTGTGTACACCATTCCATCATTTTTTATTTGTAGCTACTTGGCCTCTCTTTGCATCATATAGACTGTTTATCCTCTCTTTGCATCATTCTGTAGCAATTTCATGATAAATAAAATCTCTTAATGTACATGTTTTCTCTCATAAAAGTTTGTATGACTAAGTAACTCATCAGAATATTTTTTTGGGAAATTTTGGAGTCTATTGGTACAGAACTTAATGAATTATGCCGATTTACTATTCCATGCTTAACTTTAGAGGGCAGTGTATAAACAAAGCGATTTTTTTTATCAATTTTTCTTGAGCATTATTTTGCTTATTTTTATTTTACAATAATTGATTACATTTCTGATGATTTACTATGTATTATTTTAATAATATTGTTGTAAATATTTGTAAAATATCATAATCAGTATATATAAACATCACTTGAGAGTATGAATTCTACTGAAATTCAGATGTATTGTTAGTAAACCAATTATAAGTTGCATTTTAAATGAATATACAATAATAGAGAGGTTATATTTTGAAAACTATCGGTGTTGTCTGTCCAAGTGACTTAACTGTCAACACAGTTAACTTACTTGATGACAATTAAGTCACTTGAAAGCAGACAGCACTGATAGTTTAAAAAAGTTAACTCTGTATTATTGGTATGTTCATTTAAAATATACTGTATAATGTGGATAGTTTGCACATTTGATCCTGTGGCTGCAACTGTTGTGAAACAATTGTGTTGAAGATCCAGACCGTCCAACTCATCCTAAGGACTCGAGCAACCGCTTGGACAGCCGGGATGAAACAATTGTGTGTATGTTTTCCAGGTTTTCTTGTGCAGTTAAATTGTATAAAAAATATCACCCAGTTTGTTTAAAATATTCTCCAAAGATATCTTATTAGTATTATCATCTCTGGTTCTTGTGTACCTGTTGTTTATCTCCTTTTATTCCATTAGTTCATTTTGTTCTTGGCCATTGTTCATAGAAAGATACTTAATATAGTGCACATAATGTTTCAAAGTAATGTTTATTTATTTATTTTTTTTTTTTAGAGTCAAGGTTCAAGAAATGTACTCCAATTCCATTATACAACATGGCCTGACTTTGGTGTACCTGAGTCTCCTGCTGCATTTCTTAACTTTCTTTTTGCTGTACGGAAATCTGGAGCACTAAATTCAAATGTTGGACCACCAGTTGTTCATTGCAGTGCAGGAATTGGACGTTCTGGAACATTTTGTCTTGTAGATTCCTGTTTAATTCTTGTAAGTTATTTATTATTCAGTATGATTTAAATGATTTGTTTGATGATAGGACTGACTGAGAAGTGAGTTATACATTACTGCCCATAACTTGAACATTACTGCCAGTAAAGTTCTTTGAACAATTATAAATACAACTTGAACAATATCAGTGGTATGATTAGAATGTGAAATATTTAATTTTTTGTATTATCTTATTAATATCTAAAAATATGTCACATCTTCAGGTGATAATTCTTTTAATGTATTTAAGCAATTGTTATTTTTATACAATTTTTACTAACATTCTTTTTTGAGAGAGATGAGTTTAAAATTTTTTAGTATCACATTTGCATCTAAAAGCAATTTTATCAATGAAATAGATGAACCTATAATTTCCAGGTTTTCACAAGCTCACTTTTCGAATTTTTTGCTCACTAATTTAGGAATTTACTCAACATTTCTCACATTTTCTTTCAGGTTTTTTTTTACTTTAAAGTACATGACGTTTTTCTGTTGTATAAGTGCCAAAAATACTATTTTTAAGAAGAAAAAAAAACATGCCAAATATCCCTATAAAGATAGATTGAAAGTTAAATAAGGTGAAAAAATAATAAATTTCAGTTAAGATTCAGTTCAACAGCACAATCTGTGCCAGAACCACAATCTTTTGACATAAAAGCATATATTTGCTGTTTTGGGCACAATTGTGCCATAAAAGAGCTTCAGTAAGTTCATTATTTTACAGGAAATAGCTAGTGGAATTTTCAGGATATTCCTGGTTTACGAAAATACCTCAGTTTTTCAAAAAATATTAGATTGCCCCAAAGTTAGGGATTTTTAATAAAAAAAAACCCAGTTGCAGGGAATTTTGACTGAACTTGCTGATGCCATTTTGATTCCTGTGTATATTCACCTTCCACCTACACAAAGTCATGCTGTTTTCACTTTTCTGATTCTCTGGTTACACAGATCTTTAATCTATCATTATAATTTTATGATATACTGATAACTTAACACTAGTTTATATGTCTTTGCTCTTGAAATAACTTTTTTATATTTATATATGTTGTTACCCAGACCGTCCGACCTACCAGAAAGGTGTAAGGTAACTGTTTGGACGGCCGGGAAGTGCCACCCAATTTAGACCGGAACCCAGTGGGGGAGGCATCCACAGGGACCGTACCCTCCTTCCCCTACCACCAACCTCTCGGAAGGACTTACGGACCCACATGTTTAACGTGATCGTACTCCGTGTGAACACGGCATATTTATATGTGTCAAAATTTTACGATTTGCATGAGGGGGTTAATTGTTGGAAGAATGTAAACAAACATTGCCCTTCATAATTTTCCTAGGTGAAATTCAAATAAATAAACTCATTTTTGAATGAATGACTTCATTCGTGGGAGTGAATTACAGCTTTCTTCACAGCATGTGCTTCATACAAATTAGATATTCTATGCATATGCAAGTAATTCACATATTTAGAGAATGACCCTGGATATTGTTTTATGCAAGAATGTTATCATCCTTGAATATAAAAGAACTTGACATGAGACTGGAAATGGGAGACAGACACAAATTAGTCACAGATAGTTTGATCAGTATAGATCAAGTTTTGCTATCTTTAGATGTGTTATGAAAATTGTCAGTTGCTAATAAGATTGGTAATGATCTAGGTACCATGTTGAGGGTAAGTCAACGTATTGAAACTGACATATATGCTGTTCCTAGATATGCCATCTGTAATGGTGAATTCCTAAAAGGACATATCTGCAAGAGGTAATATTCAGTTTTTATACATACTAGAAATTTCCCATTCGCCATGCTGAGTTTTTTAAAGTCAAACTAAACTTTGAGCTTTCAAAGCTCATTGTAAATATTCATTGTTGCACATGCCTCTAACAGCAGCATTTGTACATATGATACATTCTGGCAAGACTACTTATTTAATTAAAGTCACAGATTATGGGTTTCCTTTGGAAAATGCTCATACTTCTTTTTATGTTGGCTACTCTGTAACTTTGTTAAAGGTTGAGCCTGCACATTAGGCTTCACCCTAGCAACTGAACAAAATAGTAATATTTAAAAGTAAAATAAACTTTAAATTTTTATACTGCCCTTATTTTTGACTAGCAAATGTTTCCAGTACTGTAATAAATTTTTACTTTATGTTCTGTTTGCTTTTGTGTACTCCCTTAATCACCAAATTGAAGCCAAAAGCTTGCATTTTAGTGCATCCTTTAGTGAATTATATTCTCCCCCTAAAAGTTACACTTTCAAGGAAGCACGAACTGAATTCTCTTTCCATAATTTCCAGTTTGTTGGAAGTCAGCTGAAGAAAAGGAGTAGGGAGAGGTGGTTTATGAAGAAGCCCTGAGTTTCAGGGTCTCTCCTTGGCTTCAGCAGATATGCCCTGCAGGGATATCTTTATAGTCTTACTATGATCAGAGCTCATCAATAAGTGTGGATTGGCTTGTTTACATTTTTTGTCCACTTGTTAAGGTTTTATGTTGTGGGTATACGTTAGGAGAAAACTTTGGGAAGAAATATCTGCGAGAGGTTTAAAGTCAATGGATCAGCGATCACATTGTTATTGAAAACTCTTATATATCGATCACTGGGGATATTTTTTCATGCACGTATCAATCATGCCAGCATATTGAATGCAACAATACAAGTGTGTCTAAAATTTCTTTATGGTTAATTGATCAAGATCATCATGAAAATTTTATTTTCATCTTGTTTAAATCTCGAGTCTGAGATTATCTATATTTTATCCAATTTCCATTTACACTTTATGTCACAATGTAAATTTTAAGATTGACATTATTGTTGTTTTATTTTAACAGCTCCAGTTTCTAGCCACTCTTTGTAATTTGATATAAGCCACATATTTTGGTGTTCCCTGTAGAATATATTGTCACCCTACTGTAACTGATAATTAGACACACAATTGAATTAATAAAGATTACATACCTAATTTTTAGTCATATTTTTTGTTTACTTAAATTTTATAATTTTAATTTATTTTTCTGCTTTAGATTTTAAAACTTTACCAAGTTCAAACTGTTGCTACACCAAAAAAATTGCCATCTAAGATTTTTATTATTATTACTATTATTTGTTTCCCAGATTCGACTATTGCGGTACCAAATAAATGTAAAAAAACTGTTGCATCACAAAGCGAGCCCATTCAGAGCTGATTGCCTGAAGTCTTGTGTCCGGTTGTAATGTAGGTTCCTAATTCAGGATAGACTCAAAAAAATATAAAGCTTCTCAATTTCATCTGGATGCAGCTTTTGAGGATGGTCTTACTGGAATGTTTGCTAGGAATTCTTTTATAAACAAAAATTGTTGGTTCCTGTTTCTCTTTATCTTTTATTTGCTAATTGTGGCTTAAAACTCCATTACTCTATGTCCATTTGGGGTCAGTTTCTTTTTATGTTTTTTTTTTCTTTATTTGGTTTCTTTGTTTCCATGGTTTCATTTTATTCACAATGGAGTTTTGTGGTAGTCCACTGCATAGAATCTCATTGTGGTATTTTCATGGCCAGTGCCTCTCTTGTATGGTAATTTTCTGCTTCTCTACTGGTGGTTCCATTAATTGTGAGAATTGCATGATACTTTATATCTTAATTTGAAACATTGTGTTAGTTTTTATCTCATGAGCTGCATGGATGGTTGACATACAGGGATCACTGTCTTATTCAATTCCCAGTTTCTCTTTCGGCTCTTAGCCATTTTGGTGATCTAGGTCTACCAGGCAAGGTAGCCGGACCATAAGAATGGTTAGCCACCTCCATTGTAAGCTTTCAATGCTTTCTCTTCTTTTGTGAGAATTTGAACGGGTGTGGATCCTCGTAATAGGATTCATCATCTTATTAGTCACTCCAGTGTCTTATGTGTTTTCATTTTTTATTTTCTTTTTGACTACTTCATCAATGCATGCACAATGAAATTCCAATACATTCCTTAGATGACATGGCCATGAAATCTTAGCTCTAATGCAAAATTGTCTAAATAGTGGCTCACAAACAAGAATAATGCTTAGATAACATATTTAAAATTTACTAAATTACTAAAATTCATTTTAAATAAACAAATATTAATACCTAATGAAGTTTGTTACTGTAATAAAATATGATGCATAAATATTGCTGAAATGATTTTCAATAGCAGCAAAAGTATTTGCTTCAAAAATTTTACTGTATATTTTATAGAAGTTAGCATTATATGAAGAATAAAAATTTATAATGATAAAAATATAAATATCTGCTTATATTACTGTTATTTTTTGAAGATGAATCGTTAATTCCAAGGTCTTTCCTAAAGAAGTGAATAACCTATTAGCAACTTATAACTTGGAGGGGGGAGGGGGGCTCTCATCTGGAAAATTTTAAAACTTTCAAACATGGCTATTTCAATAATTTTACAGAATTCCCCGAAATAAAAATTGAATTAAAACTGTGAATTGAGTATAATTTTATATAATTATTCATGGATTTTTTGTGCATATAAGCTCAATTTAATGAATTATAAAATAAATAAAGGGAAAATAAATATGAGGAAAGTCAATGCTGCGTCAATAAGGAAAGTCATATGCTGCACACTTTCCCTTCAGACTTGTGCATTAGATTTTTTCTTTTTGAAGATGAATTTTTAATTCATACGTACAAAATGTATTGTGCACTTTTTACTAAATAAAATTGCTTAATGTTATAACATATCCTCTGAATTCGTAGGTGTATGTTGAAAATGCAAGAATGAGTCCAAAATTTTGGATTTATTTACAAGTACTGCATAAACAGGAACAATATATAGCAAATAGTTTGATAACTATCTCACAAGATGATTAAGCAACTGTCATGTACAGTAAAACAGCAAATAAATGTTCCACTAATTTCACAAAACATCAGATGCTATTCTCAAAACATTGACGTAGCTCATTTCACAAAACAACAGCTACTATTCTCAAAACAATGACATATGTTACAGTTCAATGTAGCTATCATGCCAACTGCTCTTCAACTGAGTGATGACTCTTTATATACTGTTTGTAGAAACTTCTAGAAATATCTCATATCATAGAATATTCGTTATTTCGAGATGTTTCTCGAACCTTCAGAAAGTCGCCGCATTGGTGATAGATTGTCAAATTTGGCAACTCTAGATTCACATCATAGGAAAGTTTGCCTGTATAGATGTTTTCTCCATCTGATATTCAAAAGAGACTCCAGTGAAAGTATTTTACATTTTCATAACATTAAGTTACAAGAAAAGTATTACAACCCAAACTCTCCAGTTTTAATAAAACATGTACAACCAAAACTTGCTTATCTTTATATTTTGGTTTATTATTCATGTTAATTTTTTAATTATTTTGACACATTCAATACGATTGCACAATTCAGGGAATTCTTGTGTAGTCCTGTGAGTCCATAACTACCCTTTTCTATCCATCTCCATCCTCTAAATATTAATCATTAGATTGACTAAACTAGCTTATTTTCACATTTTAATTAATTATTAAGATTGATTTTTTAATTATTTTTATCTAAATAGTGCGATTGCACAATTCAATTTGCCCAGAGGAATTTAACAGTTTATCTAGAAGGATTTAATATTATTTGGTGATGAAAGCAATATTATTTGCTTCTCATAATAATGCTGTGTCAGAATGTATATTCTGTATTGTTTGAAAATATGGGGCTGATTTTAGACTAAATTTGTGTGCAGACACATTAAATTTATAAAAAAAATAAACATGTCAAATGTTCTTTAATTTTTATGTTTTAAGAAGAAATTATCAAAGTCTGAGCTAAAAAAAAAAAAAAACTAGCCGTTATGAAACTATTATGAGAGTAGTCTTATATATTCAATAAGAGTTATACGAGGCATGTTTTTTATGTAAGTACCGTTTTGCGATTCCGCCGCCGCAGCGCTACGGTCGGCGTTCCGCGCATGCGCGCTGGTTACCTACATCTCTTGTCTACGCACTGACGCCATTACAGTCTGATTCTTCATTGTATACGTTGTTTACTGAGTGTTTAAGATGCCTCCGACAATCGTGAGTCCCGCCGATTGTGAAGTACGGGCTGTTATACGATTTCTTAGTGCTAAAGGCGTAAAACCGATCGATATTCATCGTGAGATCTGTGAAGTTTACGGACAAAACATTATGAGTGATGGAATGGTAAGGAAATGGGTGAGAGCATTTAAAGATGGCCGCACAAATGTGCATGATGAAGAACGGAGTGGGCGTCCTTCGGTCTTTAATGAAGATTTGGTGCAGAAAGTGGAAGAAAAGGTGAGAGAAAACAGACGCTTTACAATTTCATCAATGTGCGACTGGTTTCCTCAATATTCTCGTAGTGTTTTGTATCGCATTGTGACCGAGAACTTGAATTACTGGAAATTGTGTTCACGTTGGGTTCCAAAAATGTTGACGGATTTGCACAAAACCCAACGTTTAGGCAGTGCATTGACTTTCCTTGAGCGGTACCACAATGAAGGTGAAGATTTTTTAGACCAAATTGTTACTGGTGACGAAACATGGGTGGCCTACGTCACACCAGAATCAAAACAACAATCCATGGAATGGTGACATTCATCATCACCCAAAAGAGTGAAGTTTAAGCAAACAATTTCTGCCCGGAAAATCATGTGCACAGTTTTTTGGGACAAAAAAGGAGTATTGCTAGTGGAGTTTCTGCCTCGTAATGAGACAATCAATGCAGCGTCTTATTGTGAGACATTGAACAATCTGCGTCGTGCAATCCAGAACAAAAGACGTGGCAAGTTGAGTAAGGGTATCGTTTTGCTGCATGACAATGCCCGTCCACATGTGGCTAATCGGACCAAAGATCTCATCAAATCTTTTAAATGGGAAACTCTAGATCATCCTCCATACAGCCCTGATCTGGCGCCCAGCGACTACCATTTGTTCCTGCACTTGAAGAAACACCTGGGTGGTCAGCGTCTTCAAGACGATAACGAAGTCAAAACAGTTGTGATACAGTGGTTAACAAGTCAGGCGGCAGAATTTTATGAGGAGGGTATTCAAAAACTGGTGCCACGTTATGACAAGTGCCTCAATATTCACGGAAATTATGTAGAAACGTAGATTAAGGTACAGGCTTTCATGTAGAAATAAAATTATTGCGATATCTTTGCACGTCTTTTTTTAATTCCAAAACGGTACTTACTTAAAAAACATGCCTCGTATCTTTTTACTGTATTTTCAGTTGTTACTGGTATTGATTTTTGGTTCTAACATTAAAATTTTGGGGATGACTCTGTAAAATAAAAGGAAATGCTCTGCATGATAAAAGAAATCGAAGATCGAATTAGAACATCCAGGGGGGACAAATAGATGCTTGTTTACTTACACGAGAGACAACATATTATGCCTTTTTTGCTTTGAAGTAGTAGCTGTGCCGAAGGAATGCAGTCTTAGTCACCTTTTCGAATCAATACATCCTGACCTAAGCGAATTGGACACCAATAAAAAATAAATTACAGCATCCAAATTTTTAAAAATCTCAATAAGGAACAATGATTTTTCAAGATAATTAACTTAGAAAATGAGATGGTTAGTTTTCAGATTTCTGAAGAAATTGCTGCTGCTAGGAAGTTCTTATTGAAAGTGACCAAAGTTTCTGGATTATATCCTGATAAAAAAAAAAGTGTGTTTTGGATAATAGAAGTTTGTTCTGTATGACCGTACAGTGAAAAGTAGCTGATATATCCAATAACTTTAACGATCGGCTAAATCAGAAGGCAAATAAATTCAGCTATTATTCTTTAACAATGAATGAGAGCACTAATTTGACAGATATTGCTCAATTTTTGATTTTGGTTTGAGGTGTTGATGCCAACTTTAAAATAACTGGGAACTGGCTGGTTTATACTTCATGTGAGGTCAAACTACTTGAAAAGAAATTACAAATCAAGTTAAATGTATAACTGAAAAGTTAGGTATATGTTTGAAAACCTAGTGTTCATTTGCACTGATGCTGCTTAATCTATGTGCTGGAAAAACCTTGGTGCAGTAACTTTTGTTGAAAAGTTTGCTGACAAAAAAAATGGTAACTAAGTATCATTGCATTGTACATTGACAAGTGTTATGTAGCAGAGTTTTGAATTTAGACCATATAATGTCAGTGGTGCTTTCAATTGTACATTATATTCATTCAAAGGGATTCAAACATAGGCCATTTCGAGCATTTCTTGAAGAGTTTGGTGCCACTTACACTGATGCACTCTATCATACAGAAGTTCGATTGTTGAGCCCTGGAAGGCTATTGCAATGTTTTGTTGCTCTCAAGGAAGAAATCGTTCAATTCTTAGAGAATGACCCGAAAAAATTTCCAGAGCTGAACTGTGAAGTTTGAATAATTACCTGTATCTTTTATGTGACATCGTAGATCATCTAAATGAATTGAATTTACAGCTTCAAGGGAACTTATTTTTCAAATTATTGCTGCAGTAAAATGAAACTGAGTCTATTCAAAAGTTAACTGCCAAAACAAGAAATGTGCCACTTTACTATGTGCATGAAACATATTCCACTGTGTAAGCATACTGAGTTAGCAAAAAATATTCAAATAGCATTGAATTTTTGATCCAGGAGTTTGACAGAAGACTGACACTATTCAAAGAAGATGACATTGCATTTAAATTAATTGAAGATCCTTTTTCTATGGATCTACAAGCACTCCTTGTGCATTTACAGCTAGGGATTATTGAACTTAAGTGCTCAATAGTTTAATCGAAACAAACATAGAGAAACCAGCTTTCATGACTTCTAAAGAGTTTGGACAAGGGGAAATTTAAAAATCTGAGAGATGGTGCTTTACAGGTTTTCAGCATATTTGGGAGTATCCATGTATGTGAACAAACCTTCTCCATTACTTGAATAAAAACAAAATCTAACAGATGAACACATAGAAGTTATTTTGAAAACATTGATTTTAAACATGGTACCAGAGTATGATAAACTGATTGCTGACAAAAACTGTAATACATCCCATTAATTAAATGTAAATAGTAAGAAAACCTGTAAAATGTATTAAAACTTGTACTGCTTAGCAAAGTAATTTTTTTAACATTAATATGATTTCATGATAAATAAAAATCTTAAGTAATAAGTGTAATTAATTGATATTAATTGAAATTTCCTATCATAATATGGTTTATTTGCAAACTAGTTTAATCTTTAATTGGCGCTATAAAAGTATCTGTGCCCCAAAGAAGTTTTACCTATTTTAATTTTGGCCCCTATGTACTGACAAGTTGTGTAAGTCGGATCTAAATGGTCGTCTTCATATTCAATTGCTCATTATTTCTCAAACTTCCAAAAAGCAACACTGATTAGATATATCTTTTTTCAATTTTTGTATTTTTATGAAAGTATAAGTTTCAGGTCCCCTAAATTTCATGTAAATCCATTGCATAATTCAGGGCTCAGGTCATCAATCTACTTCAATGGAATAGTCAGGAAATTTAAACATTCAATAAATTCCACAAATTTCTAAAAAATTAAATAAAATAAATTAGTTTTTCAGATAATTAAGATTATCTTTATTGGTATTTATTTTTATTGTTTTTATAATCCTTCATGTGTTTAATTTTTTTGTCTATTATTATTATTATAGAAAAAGTTAGGTAGAGTTTATTCAGTTTTCATAGAAATTTATTTAATGCTTTATAAAAGTTCGATTTTTATATTGCATGCTTTTATTTTGGTGTTGGTTGCTTAGTGGGAAACTATAATTCTGAACTTTTAATCTATTTATGATGATATTCTTAGCTTAACTTTGCTGATTTGTGAATGCATGACCTATATCATTTTATTCAAGGGCTTGTTCTGTTACAGTACAACCTCGAAAATCCGGACGTTTTCCAAATTTTCGGGTTTTTTTTCTCCCCCCCCCCCTCCCCCGGACTGATGAAGTCGCAGATTTAAAACAACAGGGTAAGATTATTTATATGGAATTATATTTTATAAACAAATACTGTATTTTCTAGTCAACTTTCTGAACCCGGAAATGAAACGAAAGTTTAGATGGATGGCCGTAGATCGGGTCGTGGTTGGAACTTGAATTACGTTGTTAGCGTTAATCCCTCCTCCCCCTTATTCAAGTCACAACTCCCGATGAATTATTTCGTGTAAAATATACATCGTTATTTAAATACAGAATTTTTATTATCAAAATTTCCTTTTCTCATTATTGAAAAAGACATTTTTCTGAAAAAATGTAATTTTTAATATTAAACGTTATCGTAACATTTTATCACAGATTGTTCTATTAAATCTAAAAATCCCGAGAGTTCATATTAACGCTCACAGAAATTTATTTTGTTCACTTCGTAGTACGAATTCCATTCTTCAATGTATTCTGTTTTGTCTTCAGAATATCCTCCCCCTCCCGATATCTGATGATTTTTTCGTTCTCGTCGAACATGTCAGCTTGAAATCGACTGCATATTTTGCCTTTTTTGTTTAGAAAGCTATATTTACATACTATAAATAGCAAATAAATAACTAAATAATATCATATCGCACAGAACCACTGAGCAAGAAGGCCATTAACGCACAGACCTCTCAAAGGGGTTGGCTGCATTTAAGATTAGGAATTATGCAAATTCCTTTCTTTGCTTTCCCTACCCAACCACGTCCCGGTGCTGCTGCTGCTGCAACCTAGTAATGACTCATCGTAATTTAGAAAAAATCATTGAGAGGAGAGATATTTTTCTTTTTTGGAAAAGATATTTATTGTATCTACTGTGATATTTTTTACATATTTGACTATTGCTAATAGAGTTTTTACTTTTTTCAGAGTCATCAGCCTTTTTAAACATAACATTATATAGATGCTAGAAAATAAATAAAACTTTTAAGTTCTTATTTTTTGTTCGTTAATAGCGAAAACGGTTTAAACACATTTACACCTTTAAATATATCGTCAAAAGTGCTAATCCTCGATCTCTATTAAATCTCAGCACTTCATTAAATATTCCGGCACTTCATTAAATCTCGACAAAGCCGATATAACGGAAGTTCTGCACTGTGATGATGATGCGCCAATCGTAAATAGATTGAGTGATGGCGAAATTTGAGATATGATATTAAATAGAAACAGATCAAAGTAGCGACAATAAATGTGGAGAAAAAATACTCATTGATAATCTTACACAAACAATCGATCATGCAATTAAAGGTCTTGAACAAAGAAGCATTATAACTGAGCAGAAATAATGTTCATCTACGGGATAAAGAAAACTGCTTTCCCATAAACCAAAATTAATGAAATAACAAATATTAATTCAAATATTTAAATGAAATGATAAAATGTAATTTTATCATTTCATTTCGTTCACACATTCTAAATTATTAATGTATATATTTTTTGCCTTATATTTTAGATTAAATAATATGTTTTAATTGATTAACTTAACTTTTGCCATTATTTTTACTAAAAATAGTGCTTTATAGTGTATTTAGTTAATATTAAATCTGGATTTTATTCAAATTCTATAATCCGGAATAATCGAAAATCTGGAATCGGCAAAGTCGGGACGAGTCTTGATTTTCGAGGTTGTACTGTACTATATTGTGTCTACTGTAAACATATTTTCTTTTTGAAATTGTTTACAGTAGATACAATTCTGTTTCAAAAATTTATTTTATCTGCTACAAACTACATTCTGTTGCTCGAAATATATATTTTACTTGCTCCAAATATGTATTCTGTTGTTCTGAAAACTGGTTTCATCTGCTGCAAAAACGTATTCTGTTTGCTCCAAATATGTATTCTGTTGCTCTGGGAATGGGTTTCACGTGCTCTAAAAACGTATTCCTTTGCTCTAAAACTAAATTCCCAACTTTCCATTTATCTTTAAACATGTACTCTTTCTTTTTAAGCACAATACTTTTCAAATTTAAAAGTGGCAATGGGGGGGAGGGGGCTAATATTGTATAATCTAGTTAGTTATCTTTGTTATGCTAGCATATATTTTCATTGAAGCTACACTTTAACAATGGATAATGCTGTTAGCATATCGTATTGATAGTTGATTAACCCTTTCTGGACAGTCGACGCGCCTGCACGTCGGCTGCGAACTTGCATTGAAGGAGGACTGTCACGCATCCGCGTTGAGGAAAAATTTATCCTAAAAGACAATGGTCACGGATGCGCATTTTCATATGGAACATTCTTACTTGAATTTATTTGTCTACTAGATGGCTTTAAATGTCCATGCGAACAACTCCAATGTATTTTGCAGATACTTGACCTTGGCATAGGGGGGATCTAATGAATTAATTCTTCATCTGGCGTGGTGAAATGTGGTTTTGTAATATAAACAAACAGAGCACTTCTCGCAGCATCTACTATTTTATAATTGAGTTTCAGTTATTGTTTTGTTTTTCGCTTTATGATTTCATTGGTGAATAATAGGAATATAGAAGAGAGTATTTTTTTAAGTTTGGGAATGTGTGGCAGTGAAATGATTAGGTTATTTCAGATAAAAGAATGGCTGGGCCAGGACGTTTTCTTTCTGTGGAAGAATTTACTCGTATGATAAATGAACCAGGCAGTAATGAAGTGCAGATAGTAAAGATTCGTGGAACTGTGGTATTTCTGAAGATGAATATGAAAATGCAAGTGATTCTTCAGATTCTGAGTATACTATTATTATAACACTGCCAATTTCAGTAGCTGATTCTGCAAATGATGTTTGGATGGGAGATTTGAAAGATCTGAATTCTTTTGAGTTTTTGAGCATACTTGGAATCAATCACAATATTATGCCGCCTAATTTAGATAAGGAAATTAATTTTTTTAGCATATTTTTCGATGATAAATAGTAAAATTCATAATAAAAGCAACTGACGAGTATTTTGTATTGAGATTCATATGAAAAATATACATCAAATGGAAAATAAGTATTTCTTTTATTCCTGAGAAAAATACATTTCTGTGTTGAATAGGTGATTTTTAGTGAATTTATTTCGAGAGTTAGGCAGCGCAAAAATTAGCCGTCCTTTGGGAACAGTTCGGAAGCGAAGCGCTCCATCCTTTAGTATCTCTTCTAATATATATTAATATATATAATTAATATCTCTTCTAATTTTTGAGAAAAGTGGACAAACATCAGCTTAGAGTGAGATTAGTGTCAGTGCTCCCCTTAATATTAATGTTAATCCATTCATTATGATTATTATAAAACCACCTTTTAATAAAGTTATTTAATTATGCTTATTCATTTCAGATTGAAAAAAATAATGATCCAAATTCTATCAATATTCGACAGCAGTTGCTAGAGATGCGCCACTATCGTATGGGTTTAATACAGACTCCAGATCAGTTGCGGTTTTCTTATTTGGCTATTATAGAAGGTGCTAAAAAAATTATGCCCGAACAAGACTCCCAAAATGTGCCTTTAAATAATGAAAATAATATACAGGTAGAGTATTTTTTATTTTATTGTTTTAAAACTATGTTTTCATAATTTAGGAATTTATAAAATATTAGACATATGATTGCTGCTCATGGATACACTTCAAAGGAATGAATACAGATTTGTGCTTTCGTAAATTCTACCAATCAAATATAGTGTTAATGATGACAAAACAGTAGCAACCAATCTTCATGCATAGTAGTCGATTTTCTGAAGGCAACTCGGTAGTTTTTTTTTTTTTATCAGTTTGGATTTTAAGTTTGCTAAAGCATGGCGTTAGTCTTTGATTTTCTGATTACCAACTTCTGCCTTTTTGGAGAATATAATGTTAGAAAACAAGTCTTTATTAAATAAAACGAAACAAATATTGATTTTGAAAGTTTTCAGGCAGGCATAGCAGCATGTTTCTAGTTTGAACAAAGTGATTCAAACTTCCATTTGTTGAAAGTATTACAGCTAAAAATGACAAATACTTGTACAAAAATTCATAAACGTAAAATGAATTCTGAAAAGTTGTTCAGGAGTTTTTTTAAACAAATGGTAATATTAATGGAAGATTAGGGATCTTTTAAATGCTAGTTGTTTCAATGTGCTGTTTCCAGAAAATATTTGTACAAAATCTGATTACATAGTTTATGGAGCTGAGGAAATTAAAAGTATTTGATATTTTTCATGTAATAACATTTAAAAAAAAAAAAAAAAAAAAATGCCCTGCTCTCATAATGGAAGATCTTTAAAAAATTATCACAAGTTTCCTATACATCCTTGAAAACCTTAAAATCTTTGAAAATTAGCAGACCATTTTCAAGGTACTTAAAAGTACTTGAAAACTCCTTGAATATTTTCCATCCAGTGAAGAAAAAACAAGTCATCTGAAGCCGGCAGGAAATTATTTTTCTCACTTTCATAGACCCATCCTTATTTTCCCAAAACTCCAGCTAGAAGGATGCATGTAATCTGCATAAATTTTATACATTATGACGATAACCCCGCTCCATGCAATAATAACAATACATATGTTATGCAGGCATATGCAACTCGCATTGCAGATTTACAAAATGAATTGTATTTTATTTATTAATGGATGGATGTAATTTGCATATGATACATGCAATAGTGATTATTCTACTACATGTAACAATGATATACATGCAACGCAGGCACTTGTAATTCATGTGCGAAACAAACAATTACCAAACTCCATTCATTTACGATACTCCCGCAGCACAGACACATGCTGTCCACATAGTGTTGCAGTAGCTTTTGATCCCATACCCACCCACTACGTGGGCTCACAGTTGCTTCATGAATAAGTGGTTAATTTTTGGGTGCATATAAACCCTGTGAGTTACATGCATTAACTACCAATTTGCCAGCTAGACTTTTGCTCTTAAGACCATATTTCAAAATTTTATATGGTGATTTTATGGAGCTTTTTCGAATTTTATTTGGTTGTTAAATCAAATTTTTCCTTCTTTTCTGCTTATTGGCAAGCATAAAGTAGTTTCAAATTTAAGCTATTTTTTTTATTATTATTTATAGCATCAGGATAGACTATAATTAATATATTACAACACATGAAAAATATTTTTAACATTTAAATGTATTTTGTCGCTAAAATCATTCAAACCTCATTGATAAGAAAATTTTAGAAAACATGATTTAATATTCTCTTCTTTAATTTAATAAATTCTAAAATTATATAAATTCAATAATTGTAATTAGTAATGAGCACAACTGCTCATGACTATGAACACATTTAATGTATTAATAGCTTTCGACAATAGCTGTTAATAATAAGTATGTTTACAGCAAAAATTCCCATTTATTATCAGTACTCTATAACTTAGTTCTTTCGATTACATTATGTGCCCCATTTTAAAGAGTGTTATTTTTCAGATTATTATAGAACCTTGCTCTGTTTCAATCCTGGGCGAATTTATGTTAATAGTTCTGTGCAAAATGAAAAATAATAAGATAAAATAGTCCATAACTAACACATACACATATATACACACACACATATATATATTATAAATTATATTGTCTTTTATTGTATAACACTTAAAATTTGAAGTCAAATGAATAAAATTAATTCAGTAAGTGATGATATAATAAATCTTATATTATTTTGAATTTTTTATAATCTCTATATAAGAAGCAGTATTCCGGAGTTCTATGTTGCATATAACATCAGATACTGAAAGCGAAGCTGTATATTGGACTCATTTTTAATTTATTTACAACAATGGATATTATAATACCCATGTTTGTGTTGTGGCTAAGCAAACTGATTGAGTGTTGTTTTTTATTATAGTAGAAGATATCCTATGAATAAGCTGATTTTTTAAATTACTTGCACACAGACTGCCTATGGGCCTCACTAGTTAGACATAAAGTTTAAAATTATATTATAAAATACAAATGAATACAATTAAATCTTTATAAAAATTGTACAATTTTGTCCAGTACATAATTACATTTACTTCGATTTTGAATCCTTGAAAATTTGGTATTTTACCTTGAAAAGTCCTTGAATAGTTCTTGATTTTTTCTTGGCTGGATCTGTATGAACCCTGTTATCAACTCCGTGTGTACAATCTATTCATTTTCTGAATTGTTACTATTCTTCCACTTAAAGGAATTAAATGTTGAATTACCTCTCATGTGCTCAATAATTGCATATGCAGCAAGCATACCTATTCACACAGTTGACTGTGAGAAAACATTTTCACAAATGAATCTTATTAAAATAGATTTATAGCTTAACCACAGAACATTTTGGTGCTTTATTAACAATTCATCTTGAAGGGCCTCGTCATCGTGAGTTTGACTTTGAAAAGCTTCTAAAACATGGTATTGCATGAAGCTCAGGTGAATTGATAAATAACATATTTGTACACAATTTTAAACTTCTCTAAAAGAATATTAATTTATATATACTTTTGTCATTCAAGTTATATTTTTGTCATTGCCAAGTGTTTTGTTCAATAAATGTGTATACTGCATTAAATATTAACATAGAATATTTCATTCTATTAACACAAAACAATGTTAATGTTTAATTTGTATTCATAGTTTTCAATATTCATTCATAAATTTGACTCAAAATTCCTTTTTAGTACAGTACAAAGTCTCAGATCTGGAATCTTCCGGACCTTGGTGATTCCAAATTTTGGACTTTTCCGGATTTGGGGTCATTTTTGAAGAAAAAAAAGTACAGATCCGCCCCCCCCCCCCCTTTCCATAATTTGAACCTTATGAATTCCCCTACAAAACGGAAATTTTAAATGCTAAGCAAAAATATTAAACAAAGAAACAAAAAAATACTCAAAAAGAAAATTCTTATTTATCATACACCTTTAAAACAATTTAAACTTTTTTTAGCAAACATTTCTATAATGGTGCATTGTCTCATAATTTTGTTTTTCCAAAATAACTCTTTCTTTAATTTTAATGACTAAGTTCTTGTTTTGTTACAAAGTTCCTTTGTTCCAGACTTTTAATAACATTGTTCTGTTCCCTTCTAAATTTTCCAAGGAAATCTTCTTTTTGTTAACATCAACATCATCACTATCACTGACTGCATAACTATCTTCCTATTGCTGCAACAGAACCACCCATAAGGGAGGAGGATGGATATTATATATAAAATAATAAATTTATTTTCCATAACAAAAACTTCATCGGAACCCTTTAAATTTCTATTCTAATACATATAGCCCGAGTCAAACTTTCCAAACTGTTTAAAAAGCCATTGGTGCATTATTTAAATATTAGCAACCTCATCTATGCCCATGTCATAAAAATCACTGTCATTGTCATTTATTAAAACCTCATCATCATTTTAAGTGTTTAAATTCATTACTAAAGCAACATTTCTTGAACGATTTTGGGACCATTTCCCTGCAGGCATCCCTATCCCAGGCTTCCTTAACCTACCATGCAATCAAAACAATATCTGGCTTCCACCCATTATTTGAACCAATTTTTCCATTAACTCCGAATTGACTTGAAGCAGCACAGTTGGAAAAAAAACCCTGCATTATAGCTTTACACAATCCTTGTTATGGAGTTTGTAGCTCTGAAAAAAGCCATTTTTTAACGAATTGATCAAGCGAGATATAGATCTCAAACGAAAGTTAGGGAGTTATAACAGTTGTATATTTATATATATTTTTTTTTTATGACACGATACACTGGTAATTGGGAGAGCAGTGACTCACTGGAGAGTTTTGAAGTGAAGAGGAATTCTGAGTGTGCAATCGTGTAATTACTACCACATTATTTTTGGATAAATTGCTAAAAGGAACTTTTAGACTTATGATTTTTTTATTTTTTATTTTGTATTTTGTATATAAGTCGATTCCTCCCCCCCCCCCCCCCCCACCACCACCACTTTGAAGTTTTTTTTTGTCACAAATTTCTCGATTTATACACCAGTATATATGGCAGTTTTTTCACATTTTCAAAGAGGGGCGATTTTTTTTTATGTTCTTGTTCTTACGGCATTGAAAGGGTTCAGCTATATTTCATAATTTATGGGCGAATGATTTGATAATCAAGTACCTGTCTATATATTACAAAAAAACATGCCATGCTCATGCTAGTAGTGTCCGTATTTTGGATCATTCTGAATTTTGGCCGTCCGGATTTGGGACATTATACTGTATACTTATAATATAAGTTTTAATAAGTATTATTTCATTTATAGTCAATTTTTAAAACTACATATATTATCATAGAAATTAACTTTTATATGTGATCTTGGGTATGTTTTGTTTTATTTATTCCATTTGCATGAACTAAAATTTTTATTATTATTTTGTATTTTATATGGAAAAATTGTTTTTTGAATAAAATGAGATCATTTTAAACTATAAAATTATTAAGAGCTTAAATATACTAGAGATTACAGTTTTGAAAATGCACAAAGACATGTGTATATACACGAGATCATGCAACGTGTATTAGTGATTTAAAAATTAATGTTTTCAATATATGTGAAATTATACATTTTATTCTTCATGTATGCACATACAGATACCATTGTATTTATGTATATGGATGCAGTCATTAGAATTTTTATATAATGATTAAGTATCTGATTCAGCTATCAGAGGAGCCTTAATTGCGATTTGACTTGGATCCTTTTGAGTGGTGGGTGACCAAGTACCTAACATTGGAGTTCTTGCAACGAAATATTTAGTGATGGCAGCATCAGTTAGCTCAGAGCTTTGTTTCTCAACTACTAGAAATATTGTCATATTAAAAAGAAGCTGACTATTACCAGATAATGTGAATACCATAGTTTTCCTTTATCAAAATAGAAAATTTATTGATTCTGTGTAAAGTTATTTACAGGTTAATTCACAATTATTTCATTGATTTTTTTTGTTACCAATTTTTCCTTAAAGGAATTATGTTAATATTTATTTTTATTACCTGTAACTCCGAAATTTGGGGATTCTTGCTTCTATGCCGTATGGCACATGTGTACTTGCAAGTGTCAATTGCTGTATACATATGCATTTACACAGATAAATGTTCTTCAGCACATGGATATCTGTGCACTTAAAATTGCATAAATTAAAACACAGATATGCTAATTACATGTGTACCCATGTCTTTTAGTATCTGTGAAATATAGACCTAAAATATACCCATTTTGAAAACATAAACTGGAAATTGGGTGCATTTAAAAATAAGTGACATGATGGGTGAAAATGTGTAGTCTAGTAAAAACAAAATTGAAGATTTTACTACACTATACATTTTCGTAGTTCATCAGTATTTTTTGTTTGGAAGTTAGTTGATAAAGGTACTTACATTTTACTTCTGAAATTAGTTTTTTTTTTCTTTTTATTATATTCTTAATCTGCAGGTATTTAAATTCATTTGTATTTTTAAAGTAGCTTGAATGTTATTCAGAGATGCCAACTACTCTGGAAATTGCAGAGTGTATCTGAAATTTATGCAATCAGTATAGAAGTACGTAAAGCAATAAAAATTTTCTGAAAATAACAAAATATTGATTCACACTCACTGAACTTTGTAGCACCGAGTGATGAGATTCGAGTTTTCCCATTCTTCCGTCTAAAATTCTTTTACCCAATTACAAAATTGTCACTCGTAAGTGGTGATTCCTATTGTGTCACAAGAGAGTTAATCAGGGATTATCTTTCTCCTGCTTTTGCAATCTATTTGGAGCGACTGAAATGTTTATAATTATTTTGTGTTATATAAAAATAAACTACTTTTCAAAAGTATGATTAACAAAATTAACCCTTTTTTGCAGCAGTATTACAAAAAATGACATTTGTACATGATCCTCTGTATATTTCCCTTAATTGTGAAAATATTTTCCACTTTTATAATCTGTAATGACTAAAATTTTCATGATTATGTGTTGTATACAAAAAAGCTATTTTTCAAACATAGTATTAATGGAATAATGAGTTATTTTACAGCAGTATTACAAATATCTGTATTTGTATGCGATTCTCTATATATTTCATTGACTTGTAAAAATATTTTTCACTTTTGCAATCTGTTTGCATAGACTATAATTTTCATAATTGTTATGTGTGGTGTATAAAAAACTATTAAACTATTCATGAAATAAAGGGTTAATTTGCAGCAGTATTGTAAAAACTACATTTTTACATAATCATCCATATATTTACTTTATTGTGAAAATATTTTCCACTTTTGCAATCTGTTTGCATAAACTACAGTTTTTGTAATAATTTATAGTTTTATACAGATAAACTATTTTATCAAATTTATTATTAATAAATTAAAGGACTATTTACTGAATAACTATTTTAAAAAATGATGTGGGCAGCACAAGACTTTCCTTATGTAATGCAATGAATTTACTACTTTTACAGTCAAAAAATAATGTATAAGATCTATGGTACTGTGTTTTTATCGTTGAATTGTACATTTGGTGATTTTCCGTATGATAACATGTAAAACTACTTCAATATACCCAATTATACCCGGTGGTCAGAATTAAAACACCCCTACTCTGAGCTCTCTATACATCGAACTACTCAGTGTAAGGGCTCCAAAATTGTTGAACCTACTATTCAAGACATGGGGAAAGGGATTACGCGAAAAAAAAATTTAGTTCCAGAAACACCGATAGGTGGCGCTGTACAACAGAAAATATGCTAAAAAGACACAAAATAATCACAAGAAAAACAAGCACATGCGATATGGAATTTTTCCTTTTTAATTTCTTTTGCTGACATAAAAAAAAAAGAAGATAAAAAAGTGAAGAAACTTAAACTGTCATTGTAACTGCAATTTCGCACTGTAAGCACAAAACTTTGTATAAACCCTTGGTTTGCAGCTATGTTCTGGGTATAAAAGGGGATAAAACTGGGAAATTTTCATTCTTATCAGCAATGGCTGTCGCACTGCCAGAACGCGCTTTGCTTGTGAAGCTGTTTTATGAAAACAAAGGACATGCTGCAGCTGCACTTTGAGAGTTTCGTCGACTTAAGAATTTGCGCAAAGGACCATTACTTCCACAAGCTTTCAGGTGAATGATCGCTCGATTCAAGAAAACTGGACATCTTGGAGTTCAGCCGGGTTGAGGACTCAAATCGACCCGTTCAGATGTCGTTGACGATGTTGCCACCGCTATTGTTGAACAATCAATGGATAATGTTATAGGCTGTAGTAGTGCACGTGGAGTGTCACGACACTTGAGTGTTCCCTACAGCACAGTACGGAATGTACTGAGAAACATAGTGCATTTTTTCCCGTACAAAATTAGTTACAATCACCACTTGCTGACCATCGACAGGGAGAAGTGACTGACCTTTGTATTGACATTTCTGGCTAAAGTTGAAGTGGATGTATTGTGGCCATGGCAGATTCTATGGAGCGATGAAGCACATTTCCATCTAAGTGGAACAGTCAACACCCATAACTCTGTGTACAGCAACTGTGTCAACGCACATTGGACTCTGTGTACAGCAGTTTCTTTGGCAACATTTTACTAATGGTAGAGTAATTAGTCGTGCTTTTCCGACAACCTGGCCATCTCGTTCTCCAGACCTTAATCCCTGTGATTTTTGGCTGTAGGGATACTTAAAAAGTCTTGTTTATCGAGGACGTCTGGTAACCTTGGCAGATTTGAAAGACAGTATCACTCTGCATGTGAGAAACATCTCAATCGACCAGTTATGATCCGCAGTTGAGCAAGCTGTCCACAGACTGCAGATTTTACATCTTGAAGAAGGGAACCATATTGAGCAGCATTCCCTGCATCGATAAGGTCCTTGTGATATGAATGTTTGGTATGTTCAAATAAAATGTGTTAGAAATGTGTATTTTGTGTCTTCAGCATATTTTCTGTTGTACAACGCCACCTATCGGTGTTTCTGGAACTAATTTTTTTTCACTTAATCCCTTTCCCCATATCTTGAATAGTAGGTTCAACAATTTTGGAGCCTTTATACCGAGTGGTTCAATGTATAGAGGGCTCAGAGTAGGGGTGTTTTAATTCTGACCACCTGGTATTTCTCTCAACTCTAAATAAATAACTATCAATATTGATACCATTCTCAATAAACGATATAAGTCCATATACTAAAATATTTTAATAATTAATCCATCAATTAGGCATAATTTTCATTAATTTGGCATTATTTTTGAAGTTTTGGTGATATTTTTGTCAATCTGGGGCAAAATATTGCCAAGTTGGCTATACTTTGCTCGTATGCCCATCATATGACGGCAATCAAAATTTTTGAAACATTACTTCCCATTTGGTGTCATTTTTATCAATTTAGCGACATTCTTGTCACTTTGGTAATATTTTAAATAATCACCAAGTTGGCGATGTCCTGCAAAATTTCTCACCAAGCGTTACAGATGGAGAAATGATCTACTCTTCTTATACTACTACTACTATGTTCTACTCTTGTGTTCTTTCCAAGATATTGAACCTTCATCAATTAGTCTTCATTTTCATTGATTTAACATCATTTTTTATCAATTTGGCAACATTTAAAAAGTTGCCAAGTTGGCGACATTTCGCCAAAATCTCGCTAAGCGTTATAGACGGAGAAGTACTTATTCTCTTATAGCATATAAATGACTATTGACATCTAAATATAAAAGTATTACCCAAAGTATATTTTTTCATGAATGGTATGAGCTAGATCCACGAGAATGATGTTACCATATTTATTGCATTATATTACTTTTCACAATAGTTAATATATTTTTATTTTATATGATTTTTTGCTAATTTTTAAAAAAAATGTACAATGTCTCAAGAACGGTTTGTGCTAGCATTCTGAAATTTGTATCAATTGTTTTCTAATGAAAAATTACATAAGAAATGACTATTTATGTAACTTTATTAAAGGTTTTGATTTTATGATGATTTTTTCAAAATTTCACTCGAAAATTTAAGGAGGTTCTGAGCATTCGGGTGCGTATAAAATCAATAAGCTTCTAATATTCATGGTTTGTAATTTTTGCATCAAATTTTGTTCGAATCGCTCCAATTGTTCGTGAGATATTATCTCCACTGACACAATCACCCAAACATCATTTCAAAAACATTTCATTCATGTTCAGAGATGCTTGAAACCTTCTCTCACATTGAAAACTCAAATTCGAATTTTCAACTTCATCACAATACTTTCTGTATACATTATATGTATATAAGGAAAGTAATAATGATTTGGGTACTTGGAAATGTAATCATTTCAGAAGCATTTGATGCAAGAGAGTTTGATGTATTTGAAACTAAATTTACATATTTTGAACTTTAGTAAAAAATATTTATTTCATCTTTTAATTTAAATAAAGATAGTAATCCTAATAACTTTATTTTAAATGAGTTCTGAAAATGATTAAAAAAAAAAAAAAAGAATAAAACAGGTTTAACCATAAAAAATACAAAAATTTTAGACTCTCTTTTTTTTTTCTTCCAAAACTGTACCAAAATTTCTTTATTGTCCAAAAAATCCAGACTGGATTTCCACCCCAATATTTCAAATAAGGCATTATCAAGTCTTTCGCCCAAAAAATGAAAAACTTAACAAAACAAAAGAAATACTGCAGTTAAAATTTTCAATTGATTGCTGATTTCAAAATTGAAAGCTAAAACTTGCTAGTTTAAAATCTTGATATAAATATAATTAATTCACAAAATTTTATTACTTGTAAATGAAAATTGAGACTCCTGAAAACCCCCGTGAAATTTCCCATGCTGACTCCTGAAATACCTTCTAAAATTCCTGAAATTTAGAATGATGACTGCTGAAGAAGATCATTCATGGTTGGCATCTTTGATTATTGTATTTAGTTGAAGTTAGCTCATATATTTTTCTAAACCAGTCATATCCTTCATACTTTGTGTTATATTCTTCTTAATTCTAAAGTTTATTCATTGGTATTTTTTAAATTGTTTGATCAAAAGTTATTTTAGTTTAGATGGATTTGTTCTTGTAGATTTCTAACACCATATGTTTTTCTTCAATTTTTGTTATATTTTAAATTCTGAAATCTTTTATTCATTAGTATATTTTACAACAGATTGTTTTTGATGAAGTAGCTCATTTAATTTCTGAAATTAGTTGTTTTTTCTTTATTTTTTATTCATAAGTATTTTAAAATAATTTTTGTGCATGTTTTTAGAAGTTAGTTGATGAATTTATTCATGTATCTTCCATCTATCAGTATAGGGTTAGATCTTTAAACTGCTGCAGTAAACATTTTAATATCTTTAAAATATTTCTGAATTTCATAAATATGTTTCATAATTTAAGAAAAATCATCTATCTGTTGGACTGAAAAAATATGTAGCTTATAGTTAGTGTAGCTTATAGTTACTGTTGTAAACAAATCTATATACCTATAAAAAAAATTAAGCTACAGCCGCAAAACTCGGCATGTGTGTATCGTTTGAGGAGATGTGCAAATAATTAAAATTTGGGAATAAATAAAGCGTTTGGTGGAGATTACATTTTAGTAACTGGTAAATTCTCCCCTGGCAGCTATAGAAGCTGATATTTCATACAGCATAAAGTAAATTAAGTTGCTTATGTCTGTCTGCAGAAGATTCTGCTACGAATGTTGCAACTGGTAAGCTAATTTAGTGGTATTCTGAGAAGACTACAATTGCCATCTCAGCATGTCCTAAACTTGTTCTATTGATGACAGATCTGGGAACCTGGATTGCCATGAGAGGGTATTAAATCCTACGACATTCTTGAGAAAGTTGTGAAGTATGTGGTCGAGCATTGTTTTGCTAGTAGATGGAACCTGGGTGTCTTGACAGCATAGGCAGAATATTGTCAACGTACAAGCGAGCCATCAGATTGTCTTGTAGCACAACTAGATTGGTTATTCTACGAAGTGGCTCCTAAGACTCACACCGTATGTGATGGCTATGTGCCACTCGACAACAAATACTGGATTGGAACGCTGGCTAGTCCTCCTCCACACATGTATGCGGCAGTCATCAGCACTCGGAGAGAAATGCGTTTTGCCACCTATCTCTAATCGAACACTGTCCAGGCTGACAGAACTCTACAACAATCTAGATGGCTCTGCCTATGTTGAGGGATTAGTGGCATATGCCTTAATGGAAATCGACACCTAATCCCACCTTCTGTCAGTAATCTCCTAATAGTATCCCTTAATACAGGATGCATGGAGAATTGCAAATGCCTTCAAATGGCTGATAGTGACACCACTGGTGGGTGTCAAAAACCCAGACCGTCCGACTCATCCTAGGACACGAGCAGCCATTTGGATGGCCAGACTACTGGTAGGTGTCGAAAGCCCAGCCTGTCCAGCTCATCCTTGGACATAGAGCAGCAAAGTGGGCGGCCGGCCAGCCACTGGTAGGTGTGTGGCTCCTCTTCTGACTGCACCTATCCTCTTGAATCTGTCTGGGGTGTCCTGAACCTCTGCGACAGTTATATGTGCCTTCTCTGATCCACTGTTGCCAACACCGAGCAACTACAATATTGCTCTAACCAAGATGGTGACTGATACGTCTGTTGGACCAATCAGTTTCCCTTAGGCTTATGATGTGACCTCTATCTAAATCTGATAATTGTTTGTAGTGCCATTGAGTATGTCTTAAAGACATCTTTGTACACAACTTGCAGTATCAAAGCAGAAAATCAAGTTCCAATTGTCCATGAATGAACACCAGTTGTTTTAAATGCTGCATAATGTGTTCTTTTCATGCGTGTTGCATGAGCTCTATAACATCATTGACCCTGACTGTTTGATCATTTGCATACCTCTTACAATGACATTTTCATGGCATGCCAAGTTTCGTGGCTGTAGTTCAATTTTTTTATTGGTGTATATATATTTTTCAACAGAGTGTATTGTTATATTGTAATTTGCAATCTCAATATAACATTGCTCTTTCGATAGAGGAAGTAGACCTAAGAAGACGGTCCCTCATGCAGTGAGGCAATAAGTATAACGCTCCCTCTAACGCAGCTGCACCGGACATGGTTTCAAAAAAGAGAGGGGACTTCTCAAGTTCATGTTAGCATTAGGTGCTATGACAAACGGAAGGGGTTGAACTTCCTGACCCGAGAGGTCAATTCATATCACTTGTACCATGGGAAAATTCGCGTGAGAACTTTCAACGATTTAAAACAGGAGACTTCATATCTTATATTTCAGGGGGGGGGCCTTGACCAATAATATAGCTGAAGGGCATAGCTGGTAACTTACTTAGCCAATTACGGACAGGGGCGCCTTGTAAAGGGGGAAGAGACAGAGAGCAACTTTGCACTTAAAAATTTTGAAATCGAGGACTTGGATTTGGAGGGTAAAAACGAACGGTCGTGAGTGCGACGGGAGAAGAGCGAACTCAGCGGAACGGTGCAACCACAAACGAGCCGACAAGTCCGGGGTACTTCGATGATGGCAGAGGTAAGACCTTTCTATACATATTTTTACACGAAGGCTTTTGACTCTCTGAACCCTCTAAATAAGGTTAACCTGGCCCATAAGACAATGGCATGTAAGATTAGTGATTTAATGTACCTGGATAGGTAATAACTGTGAAACTCATATTTTGATAATAGAATGAAGGGAATTTATATATATTAATGTATTATACTAAGGATGATAGTATGTGAATTACAGATGTTAAAAATGCTGAATGAGGTTTTATCTTAATAAATAATTTTTTGTTATTGTTCTTAAATTAGGTCTCTTCATTTTAATTACTTGTATTATGTTTTTTTTACTTACTCCACGTTACGTGATTGGCCTACTTAGCGTCCTTATGGGATGTGTGGTTATCCACATACCATTTTTGGTGCCGTTTGAACCAGTTTTGAACCTGGAATAAAAAAAATTCTTTTTTGCACCCTTCTGGCAACTTTGCGGTTTTTTTTTGGACCTGTTATGTGCCGAAATTTAAATTTTAATGAAGAGAATAAATATAATTGGAATTAATAAAAATGAATATATTGAATAAATTTTTTTGTGTGCAAAATAAGAATTAAATTAAAGAAAGAATCTTAAAATTAAAGTATAAATGAATTTAAGAAAAGGTATTTTACAGAATGAGAATCAAGCAAAGAAATAAGTCATTGTGTGTTCTTAATGAGGCATGCCATATTGTATTTGAAAATATAATTACAGTACAACCTCGAAAATCCGGACATCCAAAATTCGGAAACCTGCAAAATCCGGACGTCTTCCAAATTTTCGGGTTTTTTCTTTTTTTTTTCCCCCCGGACTGACGAAGTCGCGGATTTAAAAAACAACAGGATAAGGTTATTTATCTTATACGATTATTTATTTTACTGTATTTTCCGATCGACTTTCTGAACCCGGAAATGAAACGAAAGTTTAGATGGACGGCCGTAGATCGGCTCGTAGTTGGAGCGTGAATTACTTTGTTAGCGTTAATTCCTCCTCCCCCTTATTCAAGTCACAACTCCCGATGAATTATTTCGCGTAAAATATACATCGTTATTTAAATACGGAATTTTTATTATCAAAATTTCCTTTTTCTCATTACTGAAAAAGACATTTTTCTGAAACAATGTAATTTTTAATATTAAACGTTATCGTAATATTTTATCACAGATTGTTCAATTAAATCTAAAAATCCCGAGAATTTATATTAACGCCCACGGAAATTTATTTTGTTCACTTCGTAGTACGAATTTCATTCTTCAATGTATTCTGTTTTGTCTTCAGAATCTTCTCCCCCTCCCGACATGAGACGATATTTTCGTTCTAGTCGAACTTGTCAGCTTGAAATTGACTGTATATTTCGCCTTTTTTGTTTAGAAAGCCATATTTACATACTATAAATAGCAAATAAATAACTAAATAATATCGTATCGCACAGAACCGAGCAACAAGATCATTAACACACAAACCTCTCAAAGGGGTCGGCTCGTCACTGGTGACAGTCGGCTACGTTTACGATTAGGAACTACGCAAATTCCTTTCTTCGCTTTCCCTGCCCCACCATGTCCGGATGCTGCTGTAACCTAGTAATGACTCATCGTAATTTAGAAAAATCGTTGAGAGAAGAGATATTTTTCTTTTTTGGAAAATATATTTATTTTATTTACTGCGATATTTTTTACATATTTGACTATTACTAATAAAGTTTTTACTTTTTTCAGAGTCATCAGCCTTTTTAAACATAACATTATATGCATGCTAGAGTAGAGAATAAATAAAATTTTTAAGTTCTTATTTTTTGTTTTTCTTTCATTAATAGTGAAAACGGTTTAAACACATTTACACTTTTAAATATATCATCAAAAATGCTAATCCTCGATCTTTATTAAATCTCGGCACTTCATTAAATCTTCCTGCGCTTCATTAAATCTCGACAAAGCCGATATAACGAAAGATCTGCACTGTGATGATGATGCCCCAATTGTAAATAAATTGAATGATGGCGAAATTCACGATATGATATTAAAAAGATCGAAGTAGCGACGATAAATGTGGAGAAGAAAAAATACCCATTGCTAATCTTATGCAAACAATCGATCATGCAATTAAAGGTCTTGAACTAAGAAGCATTATAACCGAGCAGAAATAATGTCCATCTACAGGATAAAGAAAACTGCTTTCCCATAAACCAAAATTAATGAAATAACAAATGTTAATTCAAATATCCATTGTTGATTCAAATGTTAATTCAAAATTCCATTTTATCATTTCGTTTCGTTCACACATTCAAAATTTTTAATGTGTATATTTTTTCTTAGAAATTTCTTTTGCCCTATTTTTTAGATTAAATAATATGTTTTAATTGATTAACTTAACTTTTGCCGTTATTTTTACTAAAAATAGTGCTTTATAGTGTATTTAGTTAATATTAAATCTGAATTTTATTTAAATTCTATAATCCGGAAAAATCAAAAATCCGGAATCTGCAAAGTCCGGACGAGTCCGGATTTTCGAGGTTGTACTGTATTAGGAAACTAAAAGCTTTTAAGAAATTTTTGAATTATGTAAATATTTGTGTAATATTTTAGGAGTTTATTGTGAGGATTGAAGTATTTGCATGCATAGATAGTGAAGTGATTAGAATTATGTTTTTGAATTTATGTGATATTGTATTTAAATATTTTGGGGGAACATTTTGAAGTGGAAGAACAGGAAATAATTTTGGGTATAGAATTTTTTTTCGAGAAAGTGTAATTTAGAATGGCGGAAGGCGGAGAGAGTCCTCCAACAATGATGAGTAGGTAACCCGGACTAATGCATTTATTAGGAGAATGCAATGGCATAGAAAATGATGTAGAGATTTTTTTTGACCAGATCAAATCTCTCAGTAGCTTAGGGAATTGGTCAGAGGAGGAGAAGCTGGCAATTGTCAAATCCCGGTTAAGAGGGAATGCGAGAAAATTTTATATAGGGTCACAGGAACTAAGAAGAGAAACATCTTTTGAAAAATTTAAGGATAGATTATTAGAGTTTTTTACAGAGAAACCTAACATAACAACGAACCAAATCCTCTTCACTACCGCGAAACAGGCACAAGGAGAAACGATCAAGCAACTGGCACATAGAATCACAACACTAACGTTAAATTACATTGGGGACACAGAACACAACGAATCTACACAACAGATTATTGATAAATTACGGTTAAGCAAATTTTTAGAGGCAGTAACACCAGAATTCCAGAAGGAGATAATTAAAACTAATGCGAAAAATTTTGATGAGGCTGTAAAAATTGCTACAAACTTGGAGCAGGCAAATTTAGCAGCGATAACTGCAAATATAAACAGTGCCACATATAGACAGGAAATCGAGACGCTCCGCAAAGAACAACAGGAATTTAACACACACATTTTAAATTCTATAACCCAAGAGATGAACGCATTAAAGATTCAAGAAAAGGTACAAATTCCCACGACACAACCAAAGAAAATTTTAACATGTCATTACTGTAATAAACAGGGACATTTTATGAGAGAGTGTCGAATATATTCAGCGGATAAATTTAAGCAAAACCAAAACAACTCGAGAAAGCATTGGCATAATCAAATACAGTCTCCTCCCTACTCATTTCCAACCCACCCTTATGATGACCAACGAACGTACCCCTCCTATTCGGACACATACGACTACAGGCGAAAACACGCCCCGCCGAGAGAATTTCATGAAAACAGAAATGAATATGCACCACCCCCTACACAAAACAGATTTTCAAGGGAACGATATAATACGGAGGATTTAAATCAAAACAGAAACATAGAAAGGGGTGCGCAAAGGAATTATGGAAGAGAAGTAAATGCAAGGTTTGGATATAGAAATTTCCCTAGTAGAAGAGACAATTTAAACTGATTGTGGGAGCCTTAAATAATAACAAAAAAAGAGAGAAGAATTACAGGGTAGGGTTCCCGAGAAAAATTGAAATTCCTGTACAGAAAGAAAATAAGAAATTGGAGATACATAACGATATAAGTACTGAAAAACAGGAGGAAAGTATTGCATTGGTAGGAGAGCAAAATGAAAAGACTGAATTGCCGACAATAATAGCTCAATTTAAAAATATACAAAGCGAATTCATGATAGACTCTGGAGTGAGTGTTAGTGTAATATCATTAGAATTGTTCAATAAAATTAAAGATAACGTAAAAATTAAATATGTGTCAAGGAGTGTTACAATATCAACTTTGACAGGACACAATATTGACTATATAAAAATGGTAGAGATTCCATTCAAAATTCAGGGAAAACAATTCAGACACATTTTTTTTGTCACAACAGCAAAATTTACAAAGAAATATAATGGGCTTCTCGGTTTTGATTTTTTACAGAAAAACCAGGCAATTTTGGATACACAAAAAAACATTCTGAAGTTAGGCGACATGGAAATAGTTTTAAATTCTGATAGGCAAATAGACAGACAGATAAATAATATAGCACAAGAAAAACCGAACCTAGTCAAAATTGTAAGAAAGGTACAAATTAAACCTAATTCGAGGGAGAATATTTTAGTATATAGTGAGGAAAAGTTGGAAGATGGAACAGAGGTTTTGTTCGAACCCAAAGAAAAATCGTACATTACAATGAATTATGGAATATACCACATGAATGATAACAAAATTAAAATTGAAGTTAAGAACGACACGAATGCGACAATTACATTAAATAAATACATGGCTTTAGGGAATATTACAACAGACTTTACAATACAACAACAGGGCATTAAAGAACCAGAAATGAGTGAACGGACACCAAAATACGAAGAAATGATAAATTTAATAGAGGCTAAACCTGAGATAATTGCAGAAAGAAAAAAAGATTTGAAAGAGGATTTTAATATTGACCACATGGACCCAAACACTAAACAGAATTTTCTTAAATTTGTATTGCAATATTCTGACGTTTTTTCTAAATCATTAAAAACGTTAGGAGCCACTGACATTGTAAAACTGGTAATAAAGCTAGCACATGATCACGCAATACGTTCCAGGCCATACGACGTTCCGTACGCACTTCAAGATACCGCGAAAAGCCAACTGAAAGAATTAGAAGAAGCAGGGATAATTGCCAGAACTAAATCTAATTTTGCATCGCCGATGATTTTGGTACGTAAAACGAGTGGAGATTACCGCTTATGTTTAGATTTGAGGTTAATTAACAATATCTCCACAATTTTTCCGTACCAAATTCCACGTGTTAATGAAATTATAACTAAATTAGCGGGATATAAATATTTTGCAAAACTTGATTTTCATGCCGCTTTCAATCAAGTAGTTTTACCTGAAGAGGCAAAAAAATTATTTGCATTTACAACTCCTTATGGCAATTACCAATTTGAAAGACTTGTTTTTGGGCATGTAAGCTCTGCTCCAATTTTTCAACAAATTATGGACATCATTTTAGCGGACTTAAGAGAAGAAAACATACAAGCTTACATCGACGACATAATAATCCCGGCTAACTCTTATTCAGAATTAATACACAAATTAAAATTAGTATTTGATAAATTAAGGAAATGGAACCTAACTTTGACACCCAGTAAATGTAAATTTTTTGTAGAAAAAGTAGCATATTTAGGATTTGAAATTAGCCAAAAGGGCATTACTCCTACGGATGAAAATATAAACAAAATCACTTCATTTCCAGTTCCAAAAACCTTAAGAAAGTTAAAAAGATTTTTAGGCATTTGTAATTTTTACAGAAACTCAATAAAAAAATTATGCTCAATTAACCGCGGTTTTATCAGATTTAACAAGGAAAGATAATAAATTTAAATGGGATAATAAATCAAATTATTATCGGATAGATATTTTTGGACTGGTATGTATAGCGACACTCAAAATTATATTATATCTTGCGAGCAGTGTAGAAAAAAACAGGAAAGAATCAGCCTGTACCCTTGGGAAGAAATCCTATTCCTAATGGGCCAGTACAAATTTTATCTACGGATATTTGCGGACCTTTTCAAACAAGCACACAAAACAACAAGTACATATTATCGGTGGTAGACCATTTCTCGAAACACATACAAATGTTCCCTATCCCAGATATAACGGCCACTACGGTAGCTGATAGACTTTTAAATTATTTTATGAATTGGGGATGTCCTAGGACAGTGTTATCGGACGCAGGCTCTCAATTTACATCAAACATACACAAAATCATGACAGAAAAACTTGGAATAGTAGCTAGGATTGTGCGTCGGTACGTTCGCCATGGGTTAATGGTATCGTAGAGGTAACAAGCAAACAGTTAAAACACACTTTAACGACATTAGCGGAGAATTCTCCATAGTGGGATACTGCAGTACAATGCCACGTAGCTGTTTACAACGCGACAGTACATTCAAGCACCAAAGAGACACCAAACTTTCTTTTTTTTGGAAGAGACCTCCCAACTTTTTTTGAAACTAACGTCACCGAAAACACTCAAACAACATATCGGGATTTCATTGCAAGAAAAATCACAGTAATGAACAGCGCATTCAAAGAGGAAAATAAAAATTTAATTCTCGCAAAAGAACGGCAGGAAAAACAACAGCTCCAAAGAGCTAGATTCAGGGATTTGGAAATCGGGTCGAGGGTCTTTATGGAAAATCACAACAATAGGTACAGAACAGGGAACCACACGGGACCGTATCGCGTAATTAATAGAATAAATAGATTTGTATATGAAATAAAACTGTGTGACAAACCTAATTCTAAAACCATTAAAGCACACATAAATAGACTTCGAACTTTGCCTGAGCGAAAGCCACACCTAAAAGAGCCGAGCATAAACAAATATAAATCACCTCTTCTTCCTACGCCTCCACAAAATCAACAGAACACAGAACCAAAACCAGAACTAAAGGACGAAAAACTTCAAAATGAGAATATTCCGCTTTTCTTCTGGGAGGAGGAGGTAACAAACGAGCCAAAGCATCCTCACAAAAACAAACTTACAGGCGCGAAACCTGTTTCAGGAGAAATACAAGGCGAAAATACACACAGCACACCCGAGAACGCAATCATCCCTCCAGAAGACTCTCCGAACGCAAACATTCTTTCAGTACGGGAGGACTCAGACAGACATAGCACGCTAGAACCGCAGGAGAATTTGGAGCTTACAGAACCGGGGGACTGTACACAAATGGAAGGAAACACGGATAAAACGGCGGGAGAAATGGAACAAGATGCATAAGAGGGACCAACATAAGTAGATGGGGGGAGACAGATGGAACAGGAAATCGCTCAAGAGAAGGATGAATCGACACAAAATTTACAGGGGGAAAGTATAGATAGAGGAATTCGGTTACGCACAGTGCTTCTTCCCACACCGGAAAGGCCCGAACACAACTATGCGCTGAGATCTTTAAAGAATTTAAATTTAAATTGATACATTTAAATCACGGAATGAATTTAAACATAGGTAAGAACGCGGGCAAAGCTTAATTCAAATTTTGGAAAGATAAATAACAGAGAAGACACATCATACTTCGTTGAAAGAAAAAAGGGGGGAGGGGAATTGTTACAAAATGCATAAGAACTATCGTTGTAAGACAAAAGTAATTTTAAGAATGCTAGGCTACAGATGTGGGTATATTAAATTCAAATTTTAAGAGCATAAATAGCAGAGAAATCAAATTACAATTTGTTGAGAAAAAATAAAAAGGGGGGGGGGGACATCGTTAGAACTCTATAAAAAGTCGTTATAACTCTATAAAAAGATGATTTTTTTTTAAGAGAATTGTAAATTCCAGTCAGTAAAATTTAATTGGGTAAGATAATAAGGAATATTTTGAATTTTTAAAGACAGTTTTAAAAGAAAAGTGAAATCTTTTAACAAAAATAAACTTTCTCTTCACGCCCTTCATTTAATTAGCGGACTGATCAACCCTTGTTAGATGAATACGCGAGAGGAAATAGGAAATTTGACGGAATTATGTATCATATCCGTAAGTTATATATTGAAAAATTAACGTATAATTAAATTTCTGATGAAGCTGGTGATAGAATAACTATGAGCCACGAAATTCTGGTTCCACAACTTCGTTGAAAATTTAAAACAGAGTGTTGCAGCTATAACAAACGTTAGATAGTAGTTGAAGACCCAGACCGTCCGACTCGTCCAGAGGACTTAGAGTAACCAGTTGGACGGCCGGGTAGATAGTAGTTGTAGGAATACAAGTAGCAGTAGAAGTGTTAAATGAGAACAGTTCCAGTTTAAATCAAAATCACTTTTATTGAAGAGTGAATCCATTGTATTTGCTTACAATATATATCATGAGAACAGGTAAGCAAAACACTAAAGCATACTATTTACAAAACATGAGCACTACAGCTCATATGAAGGTTTTTCAGTGTAAGTTCCATGCCTAGACACGTTTCTGGTTTAAGTATTATTTACACAAGTAAGTGGAATAAAAGCATTTCACACTTACGTGACCACGTGCACTTTCCGACGCCACCACTAGCTGGGCACACGCTATGGCAAAAACTTTAAACTTTCCGGATCAGCACTATAAAGTCCACAACACGGGAAACATGGTCTCCTTAACTGAGAACCATCAAAACTACTAAGTTTAGTTTAAATATCCGCGTTCACCGATAAACACTTATCGAAACTTTCGACAACATCGAAACATGACTTTACGAAGATCCGTCTGCCCGATCTAGATCCTTCTAGATCCTTCCATCGATCAGTATATCGATCGAATGACTAACCGGTCTAATGACCAAAGCGATCTCATGACAAAGCGATCTCATTTAAAACCAGAAAAGTGTCTAGCCTTTATATCCGAAGATGGGTGCGTTCCGGAACATAACCGTTGCCGGCAACACCCTCTGGATATGCAAAACAGGATGCGTGAGCGGCGAGAAAGGTGATTTGCATGATCAGCCAAGTTTTGTCCACATCGCGATTCGTTCACGAGAACGGAATAATCATTTTAAAAATGACGTCACGCTCCCGCGAAACGAGAATCGCGATGTAAACAAAACCAAGTTTCTAACAATCGGCCCCCTCATGCAAAAACACCAACTCTCGGCGCCCATGCTTTCATCCAACAAAAGGTTATTCTAAGAATCAAAGTTCTTAGTATCCTAAAAACATAATGTATGCATACACAAAATTTTATACATTAAAGAAATTTTATAACACTTATAACATTTAGAAAGTGAATAGCCTTTTCTCAAAATGGCAACAATCAAATGAGTACACTTATCTATTATGCAGATCATAAGCATTCTTTAAATTACATGTTTAAGGATAACATAGTCAAAGAAAACAGTATAACCATACTATTGCCCTTTCTTAAGTACTAGCTCATACTGAAGAAAGCTATTTTCTTTGCTATTTTGAAAATTTATAAACAAACATTAAGTTTAAAATTTAAAAGTCTAAAGATATCAAAAAAAAATTTAAGCTCTAGAAAAATTTTAGGTATAGTTATCAATTTTAATATTTAAGATTAAAAATTTAAATCTAAACATCAAAATCAAGTTGTAGAAAATTTAGTGTATAACTATGAAATTTAACATTTAAGATTAAAAATTTAAATCTAAACATCAAATTCAAGTTTGTAGAAAATTTAATGTATAACTATGAAATTTAACATTTAAGATTAAAAATTTAAGTCTAAACATCAAATTCAAGTTTGTAGAAAATTTAATGTATAACTATGAAATTTAACATTTAAGATTAAAAATTTAAGTCTAAACATCAAATTCAAGTTTGTAGAAATTTTAATGTATAACTATGAAATTTAACATTTAAGATTAAAAATTTAAGTTTTATTATCTTAGCCCATGACTAGTATACACACTAAATACCCAATACAATGGCAATGATAATAAAAGATACAGAAGGTAAATATACATATGAGATAAACACAGATTAAAAATTTTATGTTTCATGTGAATTATATCAATAATGTACAGTCAGACACATATTTATTCACATAAGCGAAAATGCATTATGCGTGTAGTAAAAATGGATATATATTTTTTTTCAAGTGTAATGTGAGAAAAGTAACAGTTCATTGTCACATAACAATATATACTCAAGATACATTTCATTTGTATCAATGAGAGAGGAATAAATTATAAAATACCCTAACCATTTATACTTTGAAAATATGAAAAAAAAAATTTAAAGTAAAATTTTTATTTGAACAGTTAAATTTTATATTTTAAAGATATCATTACTAAATTTTAAAACTCTATCTTTAGTCATTGGCTTCGTGAAGTAATCTGCTACGTTATCTTTAGTATTAACAAAGTTAATTTTAAAAGACTCGTTTACAACTAAGTTCCTTAAAAAGTGATACTTTATATCTATGTGCTTAGTTCTATTATTCTCAATGGGGGAATTTGAAAAGTTTATTGCTGCCTGGTTGTCACAAAAAATTATACAATTATTTTTGTTAAATTTTAAACCTAGCATTTTACATTCCTCCAAAATGTTTTGCATCCATATCATTTCTTTAGCGACCTCTGCCAACGAAACATATTCAGCTTCCATCGTTGACAGACTAACACACTTGTGCTTAAATGTCCGCCAAGAAATTGGTACTTTATCAATCATGAACAACATACCACCAAGTGACACTCTGTCATCTCTATTGGCTGCAAAATCTGAGTCTGAGTAGCAGTTTAGTCTTAAATCACTAATATTTGACAAATTTAACATATACTCTCTGGTCTTTTCAACATATCCCATTAACTTTAATAATGCATCCCAATGCTTTATTCCTGGATTCTCCTGAAACTGAGATAGTATATTTACTGCATAGCATATGTCTGGTCTAGTTCTGCTAGACAGATAGGCTAGGCATCCAATCAAGCTTCTGTAAGGGAAACCCTGCATTTGTGTTAATTCACTATCATTCATTGGGCAATCAATTTTACTTAAGATGTTACCCTTTGTAATAGGTAGTGAGGAAATTGGATATTTGAACCTTTTAAACATCTGACAAACTTTGTCAATGTAATCACCTTGATGTATATAAAATTTGTCTTCAATCTCCTTAAATTCCACACCCAAAAGTCTTTTGACTTTTCCCAATTCTTTGATATCAAATTCTTTACTCAAAAGTGAAACTGTATGGTCTATATCATTTTGTTGTTTAGCAAACAAAATTATGTCGTCTACGTAAATCAGCATTAATACTTTATTCTGATATGTATAAGCACAGTTGCACCATTTAAATTTTAAAAAGTTTAATTTTTTCAAAGTGGTGTCAAGCTCTGTATACCATTCCCTTCCGCTTTGGTGAAGGCCATATATTGCTTTCTTAAGCAAACAAACATATTGAGGCTGATTTGGATCGACATATCCATGTGGTTGTTTCAAGAAAATTTTATCATTCAACTTGGCATAAAGATATGCGGACTTAATGTCCAGTTGAAAATGTTTCCATTTAAGCATGCAAACAAATATGGAGAAGAAAGCTCTGATTAAACTAAAATTAATCACAGGGCTAAACACTTCATCATATGAGTCCCCCTTTATCTGGGTATATCCTTGAGCTACTAGGCGAGCTTTGAATCGTTTCACATTTCCCCTTTCATCCTTCTTAATGGTATAAACCCATCTACTTCCTATAATTTTTTGTTGTGAGATGGGTGCAGGCACTAAGTCCCAGACACCCCTCTCTTGCATTGTAGCTATTTCATCATCCATGGCTTCTTGCCATTTATCGGACTGGGGAGATTCTATTGCCGATTTATAGCTCTTGGGTATCAAGATCTCAACATTGCTTGCTTCTGGTTTCCTTTTGATATCACTTACCCCCTTTTTCTCTCTAAAATTAAACAATTGCTGATCATAATGAATGTTAGCTTTTCCACAAAACTTTCTGACATCATTATGAGATCTCAGCCTTTTATTGTCACCTTTTACTGAGTAGTAAATATCCGTCCTACTCCCATCAGGCCTAGGTACTGCTTTCCGTATCCAGTCAATATCTGAGCAGGGTGTCAGACCAGAATCAGCAGGAGAGTTCTCATCCCCACTAGATTTACTAGTGTCACGGCTCTCACCTGCTTCTTCCTCTGGCACTCCTCCTAAGCATTCTGATTCCGAGTCAATCGACTGAGTAACGTTCGATTTCCTCAAGGTGATTCCTTTAGGGTAATTAGGGCCCAGGACGCCTTCCGCTGCCACTCCTTCCTCAAACCTTACATTAGAAGTTTCCTCAACTTTCTTTTTACCCGCTATATAAATCCTATAGCCTTTGGTGCTTTCGGCATATCCGACCATTATTCCTATTTGGGCTCTCATATCCAACTTATTTCTAATTTGTTTGGCTGTGCCCACATAGGCTTTGCACCCGAAAACTTTGAGGTGAGCAACGGCTGGCTTCCTTCCATAATATAACTCATGTGGAGTTTTGGTTTTGAACTTATGACATATTCTGTTCTTGGTGTGTGTAAAACACAAAATCGCTTCTGCCCACATTCTGTTATCAACCTTGCTTTGATCAAGCATAGCTTTCACACAATCTAGTGCAGTCAGATTAAATCTTTCAGAAACCCCGTTCTGTTCGGGTGTATATGCATTTGACCTTTCTGATTTAATCCCCAATTTATTTAAGTATGCCTTGAACTGGTTGTGACAGAACTCCATACCATTGTCCGTACGGATACACAAAATCTTTTTGCCTAGCTGCCTTTCTTCCTTAGCTTGGAATTCTTTAAATATCTTAAACACCTCTGATTTTTGTTTCATTATATAAACAAACACTTTCCGGCTGAAGTCGTCAGTTATTGTCAAAAAGTATCTGTTTCCGCCCATTGAAGCTGTAGGTAAGGGACCACACACATCCATATGGAGTAATTGTAAAGGTTTAGTGGACCTTATCCTACCAATTGGCTTAAAAGAAATTCTCTTAGACTTTGCTAACTTACAGTGTGTACAGTTAATTTTTGCATATTTTAGTCTAGGGAGTCCATTAGCCGCGGAAACTTTACTTGTCTGATATAAATAATCAGAGTTAATGTGGCAATATCTCCTATGCCAGAGTTCCGTTTTATTCAAAACCTCAGAAACCGCACAACTTGGTTTCTCATTAACCTTTTCCTTTGACCTCGACTTCACCTCAGAGTTACGTTTACTTTTATTTATTCTAGGCAAATTTTTCATTTTGTCAATACTGTTTTTCTTATTTAGGGGTTTTCTATCTTTCTTAGAATTTTTATCCCTACCCTGATCCTTTCCTTTAGTTTTACGGTCTTCAATATTGTTACTTGCAGTCTGAACTTCGTATTGAGGTTTTAAAAAATATAACCCTTCTTTTCGCTTAGCATAGAAGAATTTTTCTCCCTTTGGAGTGTAAAACCACAATACCCCATTAGCCCCTTTAAAAGTATACCCCTGTTCCTCAAGAACAGATGCGGCTAATAAGTTTCGTCTTAACTTAGGCGAAAACATTACATCAGACAAAACAATATTACTTCTTATGTTCTGAAACTGAACATACATTTTGACCGTACCGATAGCCTCAACTGGGCTCTCAATATCACCCACTGCTAGCGACATAGATGCACCTTTGCTTTCCTTAAATTTTGAAAATAAATTAATATCATTGCAAAAGTGCCGCGTAGCAGCGGTGTCAATTACCCAGCTGAGTCTATCGCTAGGATCCTGCACAGTATTAGCTTCAACTCTAGCAGATGAATACAATTCAATTATATTTGAGCTAGACTTAAGAATAGGGCAATTATTCTTTAAATGACCAGCCTTCTTACAAAAATAACATGGTCCTATGACCCTTTTAACTGGTTTAACACTTTTAAACACTTTGTTATTTTTACACTTTACATTTACATTACTCTGAGACAAGAATACAGATGAATTTTGACTTACATTGTTTCTATCACTACGGAGTTGCCGGATACGTCCTTCTTCCGCAGACAATTCATGTTGGATTTTCTCCAAAGTGAAATCTTTGTCCTCCCATCTGTAGATTAGCTGAACTATTCCTTGGAAGTCATCAGAGAGGTATCTTATGGCCTGGAATGCCACATAGACGCTTTCCACCGGGTGCTTGACGTCCTTCAATTTGGCGACCGCCTTCTTCAAACGCGTACAGAAGATATCCACCGGTTCATCTGGCTCCGGACGTAGGCTGAAGAACTCATCCAGTAAACGCACCAGGTTGGCGCGAGTCGGCGCGTCGAAGTGCGTTTTTAACTTATCCCACGCATCTGCCGGATCGTCGTTAATGTCAATTAACTCTTGGTAATCAGATGAAACATTTTGGAACAGGATCGCTAACGCGCGGTCCTTTCTGCGCATGTGATCTTCATAATCACGGCGTGATGTTTTTTCATCCAACGGTAACGCTGTTCGGTCTACAAATCCGAAACAGCCCTCTCCTTTAAGAGCGAATGAAACTTCATTCCTCCAAGTGACGTAATTGTCTCTAGTTAATGCAGTAATTTTATTTGCCTCCATGGCAAGGTGGCCTTTTGGAACTGAGCTGAAAAGTTGTTTTGTTTACACTTTCGTCGACATGCAAATGGCGCCATCCGCGGCCCCCGTCGACAGGATTCGTTGCTGGAACACTAACACTTCTAAATTTTTAACGTTGTTATGGGGAGCACTGGCCCATAACCTTTGACGGAATTATGTATCATATCCGTAAGTTATATATTGAAAAATTAACGTATAATTAAATTTCTGATGAAGCTGGTGATAGAATAACTATGAGCCACGAAATTCTGGTTCCACAACTTCGTTGAAAATTTAAAACAGAGTGTTGCAGCTATAACAAACGTTAGATAGTAGTTGTAGGAATACAAGTAGCAGTAGAAGTGTTAAATGAGAACAGTTCCAGTTTAAATCAAAATCACTTTTATTGAAGAGTGAATCCATTGTATTTGCTTACAATATATATCATGAGAACAGGTAAGCAAAACACTAAAGCATACTATTTACAAAACATTAGCACTACAGCTCATATGAAGGTTTTTCAGTGTAAGTTCCATGCCTAGACACGTTTCTGGTTTAAGTATTATTTACACAAGTAAGTGGAATAAAAGCATTTCACACGTGACCACGTGCACTTTCCGACGCCACCACTAGCTGGGCACACGCTATGGCAAAAACTTTAAACTTTCCGGATCAGCACTATAAAGTCCACAACACGGGAAACATGGTCTCCTTAACTGAGAACCATCAAAACTACTAAGTTTAGTTTAAATATCCGCGTTCACCGATAAACACTTTATCGAAACTTTCGACAACATCGAAACATGACTTTACGAAGATCCGTCTGCCCGATCTAGATCCTTCTAGATCCTTCCATCGATCAGTATATCGATCGAATGACTAACCGGTCTAATGACCAAAGCGATCTCATGACAAAGCGATCTCCTGACAAAGCGATCTCATTTAAAACCAGAAAAGTGTCTAGCCTTTATATCCGAAGATGGGTGCGTTCCGGAACATAACCGTTGCCGGCAACGCCCTCTGGATATGCAAAACAGGATGCGTGAGCGGCGAGAAAGGTGATTTGCATGATCAGCCAAGTTTTGTCCACATCGTGATTCGTTCACGAGAACGGAATAATCATTTTAAAAATGACGTCACGCTCCCGCGAAACGAGAATCGCGATGTAAACAAAACCAAGTTTCTAACAAAATTGTTGTTTGAATAATTATATAATTGGTAATTAAAAATAAAAATTGTAATTTAAATAAATAAATAATTGGTAATTAAAAATAAAAATTGTAATTTAAATAAATAAATAATTGGTAATTAAAAATAAAAATTGTAATTTAAATAAAGAAATAAGTGGTAATTAAAAATAAAAATTGTAATTTAAATAAATAAATAATTGGTAATTAAAAATAAAAATTGTAATTTAAATAAATAAATAATTGGTAATTAAAAATAAAAATTGTAATTTAAATAAATAAATAATTGGTAAATAAAAAAAAAAAGAGAGAAAATAGATAATTTTAATGAAAATATATACGCAAATTATAATTTAAAATGAATAGGTAATGTTAATATAAACATACGCAAATGGGAGTTTAAATCAATAATGAGAAAAAAAAAAAAAGCGTTTTTGCAGGTATTAAATAGAGGCCTACACATATATTTTGAGAGAAACGAACTTTCGAAGGGAACGCTAGACAATGGAGGTGAAAATTTTAAAACGACGGAGGTTTTGAATTTAGGTACTCTTAACGGGAATAAACAACGTATATAAAGAAAATAGAATGTAAGAACAAAAGAAAAACTAACCGCATTTTAATAAATCCTTGGGTAAAAATGTATAATCCTAAGAATTGGGTATATCCATGGGAGTCTCGGTACACACACATCACACTCACATAACGGTTAGCCGAATGAACACTTTTGCCATTTTCAATGACATGTATGAGCCATGTACAGCTAATTGGGTATGGGACCTCACACGAACAGTTGCCCGGATTTAGCCGCAGGTCAAAAGGGGGAGCTCGTCCCAGAGAATGACACAATAGCCAAGGACAGTGCGACCTTGTGTCCAGGGATTAGATTTTCAGTTGAACAGGGAATTTAGAGACTGAAATAAATGATATACAAATTTTGGAAATTGAAAAGAGGAAAAGGAGAGGTGGATGAATTCGATAGATTTTATATAAAGGGATTTCAATATAGTTAGAAGAAATATGAAAAGAAAATGTACATTTTGGTATTCAAGTATGGGATTTGAATTGAGTTAGATGATATTTGAGAGAGAATTTGTAATTATGTGTGCAATGAGAGGATTTCAGTGAGTTATAAGAATTACGGAGAAATTTAAATACGGTTTCATTAGGTAGGAAAGTGAATAATTTAATGAATTCGGGAAATTGTGTATCCAAGTATGGGGTTTGTGGATTGAACCAGATGATATATGAAAGAAAATGTATAATTATGTATACTATAATATATAGAATCGCAGTGCGTTATAAGAGTTCCAGTAGGTTAGTAATTGAATGATTACATGGGTTTTTCTTTCATCTCAGAGAAATGATGTAGGAAAATTTTAAAATATTGTGCGGAAATTTTGGAGTGTGTATAAGTTTTATTTTGGTAGTATATGAGAGAATAGTGTAATTGTTTAAGTATTATTATTATAAGTATGTACATGAGTTATATTAATGGCATGTTCGGTTGAGAACACATGATGAATTGAGAAATATATATATAAAATAAGAGTGGTGAGGTATAATGTATAGAGAGTGTAAGAATTTGAATATTTTAAGTTTGAGTAAGGTATCAAATTTAAATGGATAGGATGAAAAAAAAAATGTATAAAATATAAGGCGGAGAAATGTAAAATATATAAATTGTAGGAATTTGAAGAATTTAAGTTTGAATAGAGTAACAAATTTAAATAAGAAATGTATATATATAATGTGGAAGGATATAAAATATATAAATTGTAGGAATTTAAAGAATTTAAGTTTGAGTAGAGCAACAAATGTAAATAAAAATGTATATATAAAATGGAAGGATACAAAGTATATAAATGGTAGGAATTTGAATGGGGTAATTTTGAGAATGTTACCAAATTTAAATGGGTTTGAGAAAAAAAAAAGGGAAAAAAAAAAAAAAAGAGTTCTTTTTTTATAATGTTTCTTGTGCCAAGTGCCAAATTAAAATAGGTATAGTGAATTTTATAAAGTATACTTAGGAGAGTTTTAAGAGAGGAGAGTATTTTATTGAGCCTGAGTGTAATTTATGTGTATTGATTGGCCTAAACAAAACATGAAACAGCGTACAGATCCAGTTGCCCAACGATTCTCAAATGGTCAGCAATTCCTGTTGATCAGCGATTCCGGTTGCTCAACAATTCCTGGTGTACAAACATTCTCAATTGGTCAGTGACTTCAGTTCAGCGATTTACAGTTCAGCGAATTCCAGTTAGACAGCAGTCCAGTTCTTCAGCGAGTCCCAGCAGTTCAGCAAATTCCAGTTAGACAGCGGTCCAGTTCTTCAGCAAGTCCCAGCAGTTCAGCGATTTACAGTTCAGTGAATTCCAGTTAGACAGCGGTCCAGTTCTTCAACGAGTCCCAGCAGTGGAGCGATTTACAGTTCAGCGGTTCCAATTGTGCAGTGATATCGGTATATATTTCAAAGGAGAGATATTTTACACTTCTTCCGAAAAGGTACGGCCAAGGTTGTTGTGCTACAAAAAAATGATTCCACCATAACTACGAGGGGACAAAGTGCTATTATTAGGTGCCATACGTGTTAGTCCCTGATTCCAACAATTATCCAATTGACAGTCAAAGTGATTTTGGTTATCATATGTGAACAATTTTGCAGATATACACGTTGAACCTGTGTTGAACTATAAAAAAAAGACGTATCAACAGTGGACGAACTTGTGTTTACATGAATAAACTTTCAATCGATATTAAGTACAGCTGAACGACACAGATATCGTCATTTGCAGACACATTGAGAATTGTATTTTTATATAGTATTTTCATGTTCTTTTGAAGGCATGTAATAGTATATATGATAATATGAATTGTGTATATGTGTATATAGTGTATTTTTACAGTAGATACAGATGAGAGCAAGACGAGTTGTTGGACTACACAGTGGACACGCCTGCAGCAACTATGAGCTGGTCACTTTGTAATTGGCTTTTTGCCCACCAAATTTTGGGGGGGGGAAGAAGGGTAATTGTTATATTGTAATTTGCAATCTCAATATAACATTGCTTTTTTGATAGAGGAAGTAGACCTAAGAAGACGGTCCCTCATGCAGTGAGGCAATAAGTATGACGCTCCCTCTAATGCAGCTGCACCGGACATGGTTTCGAAAACGAGAGGGGGCTTCTCAAGTTCATGTTAGCATTAGGTGCTATGACAAACGGAAGGGGTTGAACTTCCTGACCATGGACCATGGACCTTCACTTGGACCATGGGAAAATTCGCGTGAGAACTTTCAACGATTTAAAACAGGAGACTTCATATCTTATATTTCAGGGGGGGCCTTGACCAATAATATAGCTGAAGGGCGTAGCTGGTAACTTACTTAGCCAATTATGGACAGGGGCGCCTTGTAAAGGGGGAAGAGACAGAGAGCAACTTTGCACTTAAAATTTTTGAAATCGAGGACTTGGATTTGGAGGGTGAAAACGGATGGTCGCGAGTGCGACGGGAGAAGAGCGAACTCAGCGGAACGGTGCAACCACGAACGAGCCGACAAGTCCGGGGTACTTCGATGATGGCAGAGGTAGGACCTTTCTATACATATTTTTACACGAAGGCTTTTTTTTGACTCTCTGAACCCTCTAAATAAGGTTAACCTGGGCCATAAGACAATGGCATGTAAGATTAGTGATTTAATGTACCTGGATAGGTAATAACTGTGAAACTCATATTTTGATAATAGAATGAAGGGAATTTATATATATTAATGTATTATACTAAGGATGATAGTATGTGAATTACAGATGTTAAAAATGCTAAATGAGGTTTTATCTTAATAAATAATTTTTTGTTATTGTTCTTAAATTAGGTCTATTCATTTTAATTACTTGTATATATATATATATATATATATATTATGTTTTTTTTACTTACTCCACGTTACGTGATCGGCCTACTTAGCGTCTTTATGGGACGTGTGGTTATCCACATACCATGTATGATGCTTTGCAGGAAAAGGATCCAGTTGTCAAATTGAATTTAGGGCCTTGTTAAGTGCAGCTTTCCAAGCTGATTCTGAAAAACAAAACTGCATGCATTTATAATAATTATACTTATCTTACAAATTTTGCATTATTACTCAGTTAGAATAGTAAAACAGAGAAAACAGCTTAAAAGTTTTTGGTTTGATAGTAAGGTTGGCTGGTTTTACCATGGAATTTTTTTGTTGTTTTTTCTAAATCTGGTTGATAGAAAAAATTAATTTCTCGGAATTTGCAATTTGCATAGCATAAGGACAACATATCCTGTATTTGAAAAGCATGCAGCTACCTAAATGCTTTGAAAACTAAAATATATTGCTAGTATAATGGTTATAAACCACATTATCTCAGAAGTAAAATTACCAACAACTTTTTTTTCTGTAAACTATCACATATAATTTATTGTACATTATAATATTTCTTTGATACTTATAACTTTATTTTCTCTCTCTCCTTAGGATGTAAATTGGAAATGTAATGCATTGGATTATGAATCTTCAAATATCTCACCTCCTCCTTTGCCTCCACGGTCAATTCGTAATGTCGATGATTTATCACCCACATGTATAAAGCTCATATCTGGTACTAATTATGCAGAATGCAATGGAGATATAAATAAATCTGAGTGTGTTATAGCAGAAGCAAAACAATCTAAATGTGAATTAGTTGAATCCAGTGATAAAAGAGTATCAAATTCAGTAATGGATGAAAGAGATGAATTGCTTTCTTCTGAAGAAAGTTCTAGCAAGACTCTCTCAAAAGAGAATAAAAGGTATATTTTTATGATTTTTATATTGTATGTAATTTAATTTTAAAAAATGCATAGCATGATACAATTTTATTTATTCCCAATATTACTAAAGTATAAAAAATGTATTAAAATTTGTAACATATTAATTATCTGATCTATTTCAGTTTTTTTAATTTTATATATATAATTTGGAAATTGTAAGCAAACTATAATGATTTATTTAAAAAATGTGCTGAAACTTTGGAGGAAAGCAAATTTTCTAGATACTTTGGACAGTAGGCTTGGGCAATCTATTGATACATTGTGAAAAACCGGTATGAAGTCGATATCGCCATACCGATTTCGTAATTTTCAAGTTGGTGATATAGCGTAATAGATGATACACCTCGAATTTTCTATGTTCATAGTCAGCACTAAACGCCAATCTTGGGCGATGATTCTGGTTTTGGGATTTTCTTAGTGCATGCGCAGATACCCGGTGTCATCATCACCAGTATATTGCGATATCCTGATATACAACATCACTAGCTCTGAACTTAAAACCGTTAAAGTTCAATGCTTGGGACTAATAATTCCGGTTTTGGGATTTTCTTAACCCATGCCTGATTTCCCTGTGAAAACTGCCACTGCCAAGTTTTATAATGATTCTGATTTTTCTGCGCAATTTTTCACCACACACATGCACAAATTCTTGGTATTGTAACACCAGTATATCGTGATTTCCTGATATCACAGCACTAACTTTGCTTTTCAATGCCGTGGTACCAAAGAATCTTATACTAATTAATAATAATCAAATCTTTTAAATCATTGAATCTTTTGATTTTTATGTAGATCAAATCTAGGGTCAATCAGATCTAGAGTCGATCAGATCTAGGGTCGATCAAATCATGTTGATCGAATCTATCCTGGGCAAATGTAGTTTATGTTAAACTTTCCATATGTGTAGCAGAGTATAATCGGAGTAAAATAAATACAGTCTATTTAGTTGAAAACAAATTCTAGTTTATTCAAAAAACGACAGTCTTGCCTAGTTGAACAGGCTGGTTGCTATATTAAACATACAGTTAATACATATATACAGACTTTGAAATTGAGAAAGTATGGCTAGGAAGTTCAGTTTGGAAAATACCAGTAAATATTACTTTCCTCTGTATGTCGTTCGACTTCCACTCATTCGTAGGTCACATACTGGAATCTGAGTAAACTTGATACATTTGTAGATGACTAGAAGAATACATGAACAATTAAAACTGTAAAGCACCGGGTAAAAGTTCAATCGTGATTAGCACCATCACTAAAGTCGAGGAAATACTTATTACCATTGTAAATGCCTAAGATATACATCTTTACATAGCATAATTTAACAAGTTATCTCAAACTATAACTGCCTCTAGTAGTACATCAGCAAAAAGAAAGACTATATCATCATGACCAACATGATCATTAACAGCTTAATAACTCATTCGTAATAACGATACTAATGCATTACATGCATAGAAAAACACGAAAAAGGAATATTAGAAGTATCCCACTCCTCCTACTGCTCCATTCCTTGCCTGCTCCTGCTCTACTGATGTTTACAAATCAAACTTCTTATATATGCCAGGATCGGAACCTTCCAGAATGATTTCCAAGTTCTGTCCATAGATATGCAAATGAGTTTGTGTACTCGATGGATATTCAAATTTGAATGAAGATTTCTGCTGAAAGAACACCGCGAGTCGCTCCTGAGAACGAGGTAAGTGAATCAAAAATAAAGTTGTGTTTCTGAACATCATTCAGGGGAATAGTGAATCATGATCATTTGTTTACATTCTTCCAGCAAGCAACCCCTCATACAACCTGTTAAATTCGATGCATACACAGTAGTACTAAGTAAAAATTTCTAATCCAAGAACCTTGACATGTTAATCAATGTCAAGTTCCCAATATTTTATCTCATTTTAAAGATAGGTATTTTAATAAACGGTCATAGCTATATAATACTTCAATAACAATAATATAACATGATATTGTATTAAGTCTTAACATACTCAAATTTCAGTTGAGTTTGATGTATAATCATTAATTGGAGTCATGAAATACAAGTAATTATAAAGTTAATAGACTCTCTAAGAAAGTTTAATTTGTAGAAAATTTTTAATATAAACATTTAACCTTTAAAAATATTAAAATTTAAGTATAAGCATGTCAAAAATCTACATTAAAATTTTAAGTATAGACATGTCATTAAGTTAAAGTTTAAATTTAAGTATAAACATGTTAATCAGTTAACGTTTAAATTTAAGCATAGACATGTTATATAAGTCAACGTTTAAATTTAAGTCATCAAGTTCAACGTGTTTTCAAGTCATTTAAATTTAAGTATAATCATTTAATATTTAAATTTAGGTATAATATGTTTTGGTGTCAAAATTCAATCAGAGTATACAATTTTTAAAAATACTTAAAAGTTTGAATGTAAATGCCAAAAATACAAAAGTTTTCTCGATCACACACAATGAAACACATTAACAGACAAAAATGCTTTTGTGGGATTCAAAATGGTATATATATATATATATATATATATTATAATCAGAAATATATTAAAAAAAGATCAATAATTTTGTTTAAACACACATAAGTAACTAAACTGCTAAGTGTGGGAGTTCATAAATGGTGGATATATATATATACAAAAACATGTAGGGCATAGTTATCACATCAACACCATATTTTATACTCAAATGGCAATTTCATTTTGTACATTGAGGTTGTAATGTATTTTATATAATTATATCTCAATATCAAATTTAAAGTTTAAAGCTAAAACTTTTGAAAGTTGAAGTTTAAAAATTACATTTTAAATAGGTCATTACGAAATTTGATAATTCTATCTTTAGTCACAAGTTTAGTGAAGTAATCTGCATCACAGGTTTAGTGAAGTAATCTGCATCATAGGTTTAGTGAAGTAATCTGCATCACAGGTTTAGTGAAGTAATCTTTGCTATTCACAAAATTAACTTTAAATGACTCTATTATAACTAAATTTCTTAAAAAAGGATATTTAACATCAATATGTTTGGTTTAATGATTTTCAATTGGAGAATTTAAAAAATTGATAGCTGCCTGGTTATCACAAAAAGTTGTACTTTTGTTTTTGTTTAATTTTAACCCTATTTGGTAGCATTCCTCAATTATGTTTTGTATCCAGATCATTTTTTTGGCTGCTTCAGTTAATGAAATACATTGCTAGACAATTGCTAAGGACGGATCACAAATTGCAATGTAGCACAACATTAAGCAGGGGTGAAGGCCCAGCAAGATAAAATATTGTTGCCACACTGTTCAGACATTAGAATAAAGATCATTTTTTTGTTCTGGAAAATACAAAAGGTTTTGAAACATCTGAAAGGAAAAAAGTGTTCATTTGTTGCTGTGTACGGAGAAGTGGGAAAATGCATATAAACGACAGCGGAAACCTTTGAGAAAGGTGTCAGTATGGGATATGTCCACCATGGAGTGCGATGCAACATTCCACACATCATGTTATGCTTTGCACAACATTATCCAGCAGCTGTTGAGACAAGTTATCCCACTCCTCTGTCTGTGCTGCACGGATGAGGGTATGAGGGTGTTCTTATTTGTTGGAGGTTATTTTCAACCAGTAAATTGCCTCCCCAAAGCATCCCAAACATTTTCAATGGGGTTTAGATCTGGAGAACGTGCTGGCCATACAAGGCATTGAATACCCTTGCTAACTAGACAATTCTGAACAGCGAGTGTTCGATGACATTAGTGCATTGTCATCCATGAAAACAAATTTATCACCGACAGCACCACAGAAAAGGCGAACATGAGGCAGTAGAACTTCATCAATGTATCGTTGGCCGATCATAGTCCCAGTTGCAACCACATGTAGGGGACTTGCTACCACTGATCATGATGCCGTCCCATACCATGATACTGCATGTCAGATATCGGTCACTTTCCTGGATATTTTCTGGACGATAAGCAGTACCACTCTCACACCAGATCAGTTGGTGCCTACAATCCGATGACAGCCCATACCATGATACTGCATGTCTGATATCGGTCACTTTCCTGGATATTTTCTGCACGATAAGCAGTATCATTCTCACGCCAGATCAGTTGGCAATTACAATCCAATGACAGACTGAACCTACTATCATCTGAGCCCAGTACACAAGCCCAGTCCTGTTCGGTCCAACTACGATGCTCACAATACCATTGCAAATGGATGGTAGGTACAGTCTGGACAATGCGGCACACACAACTGGTCTGTGGGCATATAGTCCTCCTTCACCCAAATGTCTGGCTACAGTTTTTCGGGAGATCCGCTGTTCTGTGGTAGCAAGAAACTGATTCGCCACCTGCTGAGCTGTGGTGCGCCAGTCCCTTTTTGCTGATTACTTCACTAATTGTAAATTCCTGACACGGTTATGGGCCCAGACTATGATGAAGGTTAAGGGGGCAGATTATGATGTGGGTTACGAGCTCAGATCACCAATTGATGACTCACCCAGAGTGATGAAAATTATCCAGTCAAATTGATTGGGGTCGCCAAAGTCCTCCTGTCCAATGTATTCAAGATCAACAGTTGAAAGGTTTTCTACAAAAAAAAAAGGAAAAAGAGAAAAATTTTAAAGGAAACATGGATAACGTCAAGATGCCATTACTGTCCAGAGACAATTATGCCATGTGGAGTAATGGTATGGCTTTCGTCTTTAAAGCCGAGGGCTGCTATGGGTTTATCGAGAGGAGTGAGAAACCAATCGATGAAACAACATCCCGATGTAACCAAGACAAATTCACCTGCAGATGGGATAGAATTCTATTCTTTATTATGGCTTATCACCAGAGTACCAGTAGCTAATCAAAATTCTGATGATCCAACCGATGCCTGGAAAAAAATTGAAAAACCATTTTGAAACACCAACAAGAGCCAATCTAGTATGCCTGCTCGACGAGTTCTTCAGTATCTGTCCAGATGATAGTGAACCAATCGATATTTTCTGTGCATGATTAAAGAAAGCTGTGATAAAACTTAAAGACGTTATACACCCTATTGAAGACATATACGTTGCGTTTCAATAAATCAGGTATCTTCCTGAAGTGTTCCAGGGTATTGTACAGATCATTTACAGATGGTCTGATATTGATTTCACTTTGGACAAAATACAAGCAGAACTTTCTTCAGAAGAAAGTCGGCTACGTCAACAGAGTGAGTGTCAATTCTGCTTATTCTATTTCTTGTATGAGTAAATTTATTTCTAAAGGTAAAAATCAGTTGAAAAAATTTCATGTTAAACCTAAGAGTAATACAACCCAAATTGGACTATGTTATTTTTTGCAAAAAAATAGGTCACCTGAAGAAAGATTGTTCAAAAATGAAATCTAAAAATGTTACTAGCATAGCTGAGTTATATGATAAATCTAAGATAGAAACCAATTTTGCTGTAGAACCTGTTGATAAATTCAATTGGGTTATAGACACTGCTGACATGCGTCATTTCTGCAACAACAAATCATTGTTTCTAAATTTTAAAGAAATGAAAGGCACTTCCATGTCGCTGGCAGTAGGAAATGTTGAAAGCCCAATTAAAGCTATCGGTACTGTCAAAACGTTTGTAATTGTAAATTTGTGTGTGTGTGTGTGGCCAGAAGAACCATACCATGTTAAATGATGTAATGTTTTTACTCAAATTACACGGTAATCTTTTAGCTGCATCAATACTAGAAGAAAACAATTTTAATTTTTCTGGGGAAAAGGGGTATACTATGGTTCTTTACAAATAGTAGGGAAAAATACTTTTATGCTAAAAGAAAAGAGGGATTGTACTTCTTAAAACCCTAGTATGAACCTAATAGTATGAGCAATATCAAGGATCATAAGAATAAGGACAGTAAATCTGAAATTAGACATAAATATAATAATAGAAAATCTAAAAATTTTATGAACAAAGATGTTAATTCAAAACTTAAAGAAACTCTAAAACGGGAAGGTTTAAAAACTGATTTCAAAATTCCAAAATGGCAAATTAATGACAAGTTTGGAATTTACAAACGTAAACTGAGTAATTTGTTTACTGAGTCGAACAATAAAACTAAACTTTGTCATAAGAGATATTGTCGTCTCAATGTTGACTATTTATACCAAACAAGTAAAGTTTCGGCTGTTAATGAACTGCGCAAATTCAAGATTCAAGTTCACGAAATTAAATTGTAAGCATTTCATATTAACCAAAACTAAAGACATATCTTATAAACCAATTCGTAGAATAAGATCAACAAAACCCTTGGAATTGTTACATATGGATGTATGTGGATCATTACCTGTTAAATTATTAGGTGGTAACAGATATTTCTTATCTATAAATTATTAGGTGGTAACAGATATTTCTTATCTATCACAGATGGCTTTAGTGAAAAGGTATTTGTTTACTTCCTTAAGCAGAAATCAGATGTTCTTGAAATCTTTAAGGAATTCCAGATTAGGGAAGAAAGGCATTTATATAGAAAGATTTTAAATGTTAGAACGTATTGGGGAATGGAATTCTGCCATAACAAATTTAAAACATATTTAAGCAAGCAAGGAATAAAGCCAAAAGAAATAACGTTTATACATCTCAACAAAACAGAGTTTCAGAAAGGTTTAATCTCACTACTGTAGATTGCATAAAATGCTTAAGAGGAATCCTCAGTGTTTCAAGCTTTAATTTGCTATTACTAGATGGTGCAACGTATTTGGACATGAATCCGTTCAAAATTACAGAAGAGCGATAATTCGTCAATTCTATCTACCTCTGCCTCTTGGCGACATTCAAAGCGTGCCAAAAGATTAGTCCCATTTCTTCTATTGAGGAGGTGCATCACCTCCGAAAGCTTTTATCGGAGATGACGGGAGGTGACGTATTTTCTGGGAATTCTCAGAAACAAGTTTACCAACCCTACCGCTATGCCTGGGGGCTCAAGGAAGATCCCTTTGTGAATAAATAATTTTGGGATCGTGAGTGGGGAAGGCTTTGGGATTCAGTTCGGATGCTTATGGTGCGAACTCGTTATTTCGAGCGATGTTTCTTACTAAAGAATATAGTAATGCGTGTATATTAAAATAATAAAAACGTGAAATATGCAATTCTATATATTTTAATATTCCTTCAATAAATAATTAAAAATATTAATTTAATATAATTTGCAAACAAATAATACAAATTTTAAAGAATTCAATTAAAGCGTTATTTTCTATGGAAAACAATGATAATTCTATGAACGGTATCATATGGGGTCAAACATACAAACAGGGCGGTCGAGAAAAGATGGAAGCCAGGTTAATTTATGAAGAGGCCCTAGCCCCAAGGCGACCTCAATCGCTTTCCACGAGCTTGTATATGAAATGCATTCAGGAGTACGTATAATTTTCACCGAAATCTCAAATACAAAATATCTCGGAAAACAATACCTTATACTTCGATTTTGACTGACAGGAAAGTGTTCAGAAGTACTTATAACGTATTTTTTTCCATTTATGTTGGCCCTATGTTTTAAAAATGAAATGGTCCCAATCAAAATTAACAAACGTTTTATCAAATGGCAAGTGCTCTGTAGAACTCCAATTCAAATTTTATGATTGGTCAAACATAGGGAAGTGTTTAAAATGTGTTCAGGAGTCCCTATAACGTAAGAATACGAAAATTGTCAGATAAACACCTTATACCTAGATTTTAGTTGATGAATAAGCACAACTCCTGGACTCATGTCTACGATCAGGAACTGTTTTTTTCCTACTCAGACCATCTGAGAAACCAGAAATTGTAAAGTGACTGTTTGGACTGTTGTTGCCACCCAATTTAGACTGGAACCTAATAGGTGTGGCAAACCATCTATTAGGCTCTATACCAGTGTTTTCCAAACTTTTTTAACTCGCGGCGCGTTTTACAAAAAATGAAAATTTTGCGGTGCACTTATTATATGTATATACACATATAAATATATACATATATATATAATAATAGTAGTTTGAAAATCCAATGAACGCAAAGTAAGAAGCTGCAACACGATAAACCTAACTTTCTAAAATACCCACAGAATAAAATATAAAACAGCAAATCATCAATCAAATGGGAAAAAAAATACAAAACACGAGTTATCAAGTTACAGAAAATCAACAAAATTCAAAGGTATGGAAACGAATAAAGAAAAACTTAAAAAATCAAGCTATATCACTATTCACGTGGAAAAAGGGCTAAGCCTAAAAAAATGGAAATGTTCACTTCGTAAAAGTCGTTCTCAAGTCCAAGTATTTTGACGAAGCAGACACAAAATATGTATGTTTCTGAAGAAATAGATAGATTATATCTATAAACTATTTCTACTTGGACACATATATATATACATATATATATTATATATATATACATATATATATTATATATATATACATATATATATACATATTATATATACGGTATATAATTTTTTTAAAGGAAACTAACATTCGTACTGAACCAAGCACTACACAACAAATATGCAAGATTTTAAAATATTTTAATATTAATGATTTATATTGTCGGCTGCTATTGCTGTGTTAGCTGAGCGACTAGACTAGAAAATTTGAAAGTCATTTGCAGATTTAGCAGTGTTTTGTCATAGCCCTATCCGAAGTGCTGGTAGAAAAAAAATTTTGTAGCAGATGATATGCAGTAGTGATGTGTTTTCTCAAGAAAACAAGCTCGTTAAACACAAACACAATTTATTTGTTGTGAGATCCATTGCATCAGATGAAGTTACAAAATAAAACACTGTAACATTCGTTGCAAAGCAAAACTATATACAATGAGCTAGCAAGCTCATGAAAAAGGTTTTAAACAGTCTATGACTAGGCACACACTCTCAGTTACTATAACATCGGTAAGTAGAAAAAACAGCTACTGTACCACACATGCCGTGTACGTTAATGAAGCCACCATCATCAGGTCACACGTCATGGCTTTAGAAGTTAGACTACTCTCTACCGATCAAGGTCTGCCTTCCATACAAGGTCTTTCACCGTCGATCACCGTCTGATCGATCTGACTATACGTCGAGTCTTAAGTCTGCATAACTACAAGATCTTAAACTCTGAAAAGTCTCCCACGTCTACTACATGGTCAGTCAAGGTCTGTAAAGTCTCTGAATAACTGAGAATGTGTCCTATCATATATACACTGTGATGGGTACGCTCCGGAACACAACCGTTGACGGCAGCGCCCTCACTATATGCAAATCAGAATGCGCGCGCGGCGAGATGGCGATTTGCATGAATGGCATGTTCTGTTCCCGTCACGAGTCGTTCACGAGAACGGTAGAACCATTCTAAAAATGTAAACACGTTCTCGCGATAACGAGAATCGCGACGAAAACAGAACCAAGTTTCCAACAATCGGCCCCCTCATGCAAAACCCCAAATCTCGGCGCACGTGCTATCAATCAATGAAATTATTCTAAAAAACATAACAGCAAAAATGTCAAGTTCTTTAGTATCCAGCAAAAACATAAAGTATATATATTACTTTTCATGTTAAGCAAAAAAAAATTTATCATTGAAAGAAAATTTTAGATATCATTGAAACACTAAGTTCCAAAAATTTAATTTAAGTCAAAATTTAAGTTTTCAAGAAATTTAAGTATAATAATTTAAATTTAACATTTAAGATTAAAAATTTTACCATAAATATCAAATTCAATTTGTGTAGAAAATTTTATGTATAATTATTAAATTTAACATTTAAGATTAAAAATTTCACTATAAATATCAAATTCAATTATGTAGAAAATTTTATGTATAATTATTAAATTTAACATTTAAGATTAAAAATTTACTATAAATATTAAATTCAATTATGGCTGTTCATTATCTCTGTCCAAGACCAGTATACATAATTAATACTAATAGCAATGACACAGATAATGAAAGATTTTTTTTTTCCTTTCTGTGTTGTATTCAAATTTAAATAAGTGGTTTGTCATCAATGAATCATAGCCAAGTGTATGATAACAAGGAGTAAACACACAAAATAATACACATAAGCATAACTGTCTTATGCGGGAATTGAAAACATGGATATATATATACATTCAGTGTAATGTGAAAAATTTTAGAAAGTTCATTGTAAACAATACACATATATATACTCTAGATACAATTATCTGCATCACAGAGGGAGGAGTAATTTATACGATATCCTAACCATATTTTGTAAAAGAAAGAAAAAAAAATTTAGAAGTTACAAATTTAATCATTTTTGTTTTTGGAAATTTGATTACAAAAATTTAATGCTAAAAATTCCTCAAACATTTGGCAAATCTTATTAATGTACTGCCTATGATGTATAAAAATTTTGTTATTGATTTCAGCAAATTCCACACCTAACAGTTTTTGGACCTTCCCTAGAGATTTGATATCAAATTCTCCCTTTAGCAAAGAAACTACATGATCAATATCACCTATTATTTCTATGTTGCTTGCCTCTGGCCTGGATTTGATATCCCTCTTTTCTCTGAAGTTAAACAAATTTTGGTCATAATGTATGTTAGCCTTAGCACAGAATTTTTTAACATCATTATGACTTCTCAGCCTATGTTTATCACCCCTCACTGAGTAGTAAACATCAGTTCGAGTTCCATCAGGCCTGGGTACAGCTTTCCTTTCCCAATCTATGTTTGAACAGGGGGTCAGATCGGAATCAGCAGGAGAGTCCTCTTCCTCACTAGTATGACTAGTGTCATGGCTCTCACCTGCTTCTTCCTCTGACTCACTATCCAAACATCCCGATCCTGAATCTGATGTTCGAGTAAAACCCGATTTCTTTTGGGTGAAGTTTCTAGGTCGAATGGGGTCCAGGACGCCTTCCGCTGCTTCCATCTCCTCAAAACGGACATTGCTTATTTCTAATATTTTTCCTTCTTTCACAAGAAGAATTCTATAGCCCCTGGTATTTTCTGCATATCCTACCATAACTCCCAGTTGAGCTCTTAGGTCTAGCTTCTTCCTAAGCTGTTTTGCAATACCAGCATAAGCCTTACATCCAAAAACTCTGAGATGGGATACAGCAGGCTTCCTCCCATAGTACAATTCGTGTGGAGTTTTAACTTTAAATTTATGGCAAATCCTGTTCTTTGTATAAGTAAAACATAGGATTGCCTCTGCCCACATTTTGTCACCAACTTTGCTTTGATTAAGCATTGCCTTGACACAATCTAACGCTGTCAGGTTGAATCTTTCAGATACCCCGTTTTGTTCGGGTGTATAAGTGTTAGATCGTTCATGCTTAATCCCTAACTTTTTCAAAAAAGCTTTAAATTGACCGTGACAAAATTCCATGCCGTTATCAGTACGGATGCACAAAATCTTTTTGCCTAATTGTCTCTCCTGACAAGCTTGAAAATCCTGAAAAACTTTGAACACATCTGATTTTTGTTTTAAAATAAAAACAAACACCTTGCGGCTAAAATCGTCTGTAATAGTCAAGAAGTATTTGTTTCCCCCCAATGAAGCTACAGGCATTGGACCACAAACGTCCATGTGCAGTAATTGCAAAGGTTCTGTAGATCTAATCCTGCCTATTGGTTTGTACGAAACTCTTTTAGATTTTGCAAGTTTGCAATGAATGCAATTTACTTTTGCATATTTTAATTTTGGGAGTCCGTTTGCCGCGGAAACTTTACTTGTTTGGTGCAAGTAGTCTGAGTTAATATGGCCATATCTTCTATGCCATAATTCAGTTTTGTTCAGAATTTCAACTGTTGAACCACTAATTTTATTTGACTTTGATTTTAAATCAGATTTGTTTTTCCTTTTATTCAAGTTAGGCCTAATTTTGTTTTGACTTTGACTATTTGTTGCAGGGGTTTTTCTAACCTGTTTAGAATTTTTGTCCCTATCCTGATCTCCTTTACGGCCCTTAACACAACTATTTAAACTTTTAGTTGAGTACTGTGGTTTTAAGAAATACAATCCTTCTTTACGTTTAGCGTAAAAGAAATTTTCTCCCTCAGGAGTCTTAAACCATAGAATACCTTTGGCTGCACTAAAAGAATAGCCCTGCTCTTCTAATACAGATGCGGCCAACAAGTTACGCCGTAATTTTGGTGAATACATAACATTTTGTAGCACAATATTATTTGTATGATCTTTAAATTTAACATACATGTTCACCGTTCCAATAGCCTCAACTGGGCTTTCCATATCACCCACTGCTAGCGACATAGATGTATCCTCACATTTATCAAATTTTGAAAACATTTTAACATCATTACAAAAGTGTCGCGTAGCAGCGGTGTCAATCACCCAGCTGAGCCTATTGTCAGGATTATCAACAATATTAGCTTCTACATTTATATTTGAAAATACTTCAATAATACTAGAGCTAGTCATCTTTTTCAATTTTGGGCATTGTGCCTTTACATGACCATTTTTATTACACATAAAACATGGTCCTATGACCTTAATAGACTTTTTAACTTTGGTGACATTTTTGCATTTAGCGCTAACATTTGAAAAATATACAGATGAATTGGAACTTACATTATTATTGTCATGATCCTTCCTCAACTGTCTAATCCTGCCCTCCTCCAAAGACAGTTCTTTCTGAATCTTATCCAGTTTAAAATCCTTATCGCTCCAGCGATAAATGATTTGGATGATACTCTGGTACTGGGCTGGGAGATACCGGATGGCTTGGAATGCCACGTACATATCCTCCACGGGGTGATTCACGTTCTTGAGCTTGGTGACAGCTTTCCTTATCCTCGTACAGAATATGTCGATGGGCTCCTCGATTTCCGGGCGTAGACTGAAAAACTCGTCCAACAGATGAACTAAATTAGCGCGCGTTGGGGCCTCAAAATGCGCCTCCAACTTCTCCCACGCATCCGCCGGGCTGTCGTCGATGTCGAGCAGTTCTCTGTACTCCGCCGAGATATTTCGAAACAGGATGGAAAGTGCGCGGTCGCTACTGCGCATGTACTCCTCTCGCTCGCGGCGTGACGTAGATTCGTCGACTGGTAATGCAGTACGGTTGATGTGGCCGTAACATCCTTCTCCTTTCAGGATAAATGAAATTTCATTACGCCAGGTGACGTAATTGTCCCTGTTTAACGCTTCTATGCCGTTGTTCACCTCCATAGTCTTTAACTGTGACTAGAGTGCGTTGTTTACCTTTCTGCTTGATGCAAATGGCGCCGGTCGCGGCCCCCGTCGATGGAATTCACAACTCTTCACTGCTGCTTTATCACGGATAAAAGTTATGGCCTTGACATACTACGGGCCCATAACCAAATGTCGGCTGCTATTGCTGTGTTAGCTGAGCGACTAGACTAGAAAATTTGAAAGTCATTTGCAGATTTAGCAGTGTTTTGTCATAGCCCTATCCGAAGTGCTGGTAGAAAAAAAATTTTGTAGCAGATGATATGCAGTAGTGATGTGTTTTCTCAAGAAAACAAGCTCGTTAAACACAAACACAATTTATTTGTTGTGAGATCCATTGCATCAGATGAAGTTACAAAATAAAACACTGTAACATTCGTTGCAAAGCAAAACTATATACAATGAGCTAGCAAGCTCATGAAAAAGGTTTTAAACAGTCTATGACTAGGCACACACTCTCAGTTACTATAACATCGGTAAGTAGAAAAAACAGCTACTGTACCACACATGCCGTGTACGTTAATGAAGCCACCATCATCAGGTCACACGTCATGGCTTTAGAAGTTAGACTACTCTCTACCGATCAAGGTCTGCCTTCCATACAAGGTCTTTCACCGTCGATCACCGTCTGATCGATCTGACTATACGTCGAGTCTTAAGTCTGCATAACTACAAGATCTTAAACTCTGAAAAGTCTCCCACGTCTACTACATGGTCAGTCAAGGTCTGTAAAGTCTCTGAATAACTGAGAATGTGTCCTATCATATATACACTGTGATGGGTACGCTCCGGAACACAACCGTTGACGGCAGCGCCCTCACTATATGCAAATCAGAATGCGCGCGCGGCGAGATGGCGATTTGCATGAATGGCATGTTCTGTTCCCGTCACGAGTCGTTCACGAGAACGGTAGAACCATTCTAAAAATGTAAACACGTTCTCGCGATAACGAGAATCGCGACGAAAACAGAACCAAGTTTCCAACATATATTAAGAGTTTTATTTCATATTTCACTCAATTTTAATATAATTTTAATTCTTTTTACGGCGCACCCAACTATACTTCACGGCACACCAGTGCGCCGCGGCGCACAGTTTGGGAAACACTGCTCTATACCATACTTTTATATACTTGTAATACATATACATACTTTTAACCTCAAATGAATGGACACAATTATTTAGAAATTATCAAAAGCCGTCCTAAAGATATCAGATTTTTTTTTTCTGCATTTAGTGCTATACTAGCCGAATACCCATTGAAAATCAACGGCCTTGATTGAGGAAGATGCACGATTTTTGAACTCCTGAACCCATTTGTACGGCACGAACTTTTTGCAATTGTTTGGGCAACCAGAGTAATCAGATGGGAGTGGCACCGAATGAGACCGTACCATCCTTCCCCTAACTTCTTGGATTGAGGGCCAGGAAAATTGAACATTTTAGCCATAACCAGCTTGATGTTTTTGAAATTTTTATTCATATACCATATTCACATACCGCAGATACACTTTGGGTCATATATATACATAAATGTGACCCTCCCCCCCCCCTCTATAAATCGAATCTTATTCCGTCACTCTACCTTCTTCCTCTTAGAAATTCTGAAAAATTATGTAAAACAGCCTCCTCCCCCAAACATCGGAAAAAATTAAAATAATCCATTCTCGACAAAAATAAATGTATTAATGTGCCCCCCCCCCTTTAAATTGAATATTAAAATATTGAATATAATGTAAGAATGTTCTTCTATAGTGGTCAGATGTCCTTATAACGTTTCTTTACATTAATTTTTTGAATACAAAAATTATTGGATAAATACTTTATACTTTTATAAAGGCTTTGACGAATTAGCACGTTTTCTGTCCAATTTCTAATGCTACAAACTTCTTTTATTCATATCCAAACCATCTGATCTACCAGAAAGTATAAGGTAAAATTGTTTGGGCAACCAGAACAGTGTCACACAGTTTAGACCGAAATCAAATGGGGATGGCAACTAAAGCCCGTACCCTCCTTCCTCTAACCTCTTAGAATAAAGCCCAGCAAAATTGAACACTTTAGCTGTAGCTAGTTTACTATTCACTAAATTGTGACGCATGATACAGCTACATTCTGGGCCATATATATATATATATATAATTCACTTTGTTTTTATTATTTGTCCTTCCACTAGCCAGTAGACAGTTCCAATGGTGTCCATAGGTAAATACTATCGCCATTGTCAGAAACTGGCTATCCTATCGGTTTTAATTCGAAATGTATGGCTGTCTTGACGAAATATTTTTGCATAGCTGAAAGTAAAATCTATCAACAAATTCCGCTGATCAGCAACCTCAAATATGACTGAACTATTTTTCCTCTAACTAATCTTTCGGATGGAGGGCCACAAAAACATAACTTTTCAATCCTGGCCAGTTAGATTTTTTTTTAATTTTCACTAATCAGACATACACATGACGAAGGCACACTTTAAAACAGATGTCTATCTACGAACAATGGTGTCTTACGAGGTCAGACAAACAGGACAGACGTGAAGAGGCTGAAGTCCGGTCTGATTAGGGAGAGAAGCCATAGCCTTAGGGCCTGCAATCACTTTTCATAGGACTGCAGCTGAAATGTGTTCAGGAGTTCGTATAACGTGCTTTTTTAATAGCATCTCAAATACGAAATATTTCGAAACTGTATATTCGATCTTGACAGACTGATACGTATATTTCTATAACTCCTGAACACATTTCGAAGACATTTAGAGCCAGCCCATCTGTGTTGTATGTTCAAGAGTTGTTATAACGTGTATTATTATCAAAATTTCGAATACGAATTTTCTATGAAAAACCATACCTTATACCCAAATTTTGATTGACGCATAAGTAACAGTGTACAAAAAGCTGTGTACACGATGTGTAGCATAGCACAAAAACTATTGAACATGTTGTTGTTGTTCGCGTGTCCATGGATAAGCAATATTGTAGTGGAGTAGTGGTCTAGATTCCCTCAAAAGCATTGATCACAGTCTCTGCCAATGTTGGTGCATCCCAGCTGTAGAGGATCTCCCGTAATGAATCCCTGAGTGGAACTATGCCAATCTTCAAAAGATATACCGAAACAGTTGGGCATTCCCAGATGTGGTTGGGCGTGAGCTGGACTTCAGGGCAGTTTTTACAAGGGACATAGGTTCTTGTTTTGTCCGGATGGATCTTCATGCCCCTATAATGCTCAGTTCTTAGCCTGGCAATAGTGGATGTTATATTTCTGGGATAATCGAATTCTGTTAAAAGGGGTTTCTTATATGTGTGAGTCATAATTCTATATCTGGCCACTGCGTTAGCATCAGCAAGTGTGATGGTGGTGCACTTCTGATCTAGTTCTCTAGCCTCTTTGGCCAAAAAATCCGCACATTCATTTCCCTCAATGTTGACATGTGCAGGTATCCATTGTAGGACACAGGATTTTCCCTTGCTGTGCAACCTTTCGAGAAGGACTATAATTTCGGATGTGATGTTGGTCTCTCCGTTTCTGATAGCTTCTAAAGCGGATTTAGAATCTGAAAAAATTGCTATTCCTTCTGTAGAATCTATAGCTTGAGAGTCATTTAGGTATAAGGCGAGGGCTTCTTTAATCGCCAAGAGTTCACTAGTGAAGTTAGAGGCTATTATTCCTGTATTGATTTTGTGTTTGCAATTTCTGCCATCTGGAAAGAGGATGAAAATTCCAGCACCTCCATTGTTGAGGGATATGTCAGAGGAGCCATCAGTGTAGGCAATTGCATAGCTTCCCTGGGAGAGCTTTTCTATTGTTTCAAGTCCTTTTTGTCTGAGAGCTACAGGGTCTTCTTTTTTAGAACACGGTTGCAGCAATTTAAAACCAAACTTGGTATTCTCGGGTGGTTTTCTAGGAATGGGGGGCTCTTGAAAGAAATCCAAAGAAGAACGTTCCAAATTGACCTGTTTTCTGATGTCTCTATCAAGCTGGAGAGTCGAGGATCATTTAAGCCTGGTAGTTTCTTTCCATTTATTGAGGATTCTAGTAGAGATATGGTCTGTGCTGTTACAGCGAAGTTTGTTAGTGAACTTGATGGTCGCAAGGTTGCACCTATTTTCTAGGGGAGGCAGGCCACATTCCTGTTCGGCCTTTTTGTTGTTGGTTGATGAGACTGCACCTAAAATAATTTTAGAGGCTCTATGTTGGACAGAGTCGAGTTTCTGTTTAACAGTAGAAGAGGCCGGAGTCCAAATTGGGGCGGCATATTCAAGCACTGGTCTAATAACAGTGCAGAAGGTGCTTTTTAGAGTTTGAGGTCTTGAGCCCCATGAAGTGCCACATAGTTTTCTAAGTATATTTAGTTTTCTAAGAGCTCTATTTGCAGTTTGTTCAATGTGCTTTGTAAAGCGAAGTTCAGGATCTAAGGTTACTCAAAGATAGGCAGGTAGGTCAACCTTTTTGATATGAGAGTTCATGATTTTGAGATTAGCTTTGAACTTGCCTCGGTGTCGTCTATCAGTAGAGAAAATGCAGTAGTTTGTTTTATCTGCATTGATGGTTAATTTAAGATTCTCGGCCCATTCAGCAATACCTTTCAAGGTTGTGTTTAGGGCCTTTTCCGCCACTGAAATGTCTTCATGCGAATGCCAGACGGCGATGTCGTCAGCGTAGCATGCTATTTTCGTGTTTGAATCAATATGGGGGTGAATGGTGTTCATAAAAATGAGGAAGAGAAGGGGACTTAAGACTGAGCCCTGTGGAACTCCTGCCCACAACCTGTGAGGTTCTGAGCGCTCTCTGTTGAACCTAACCGAGAATTTTCTTCCCCTGAGAAAATCATTTATCCACAATAACGCATTGCCATTGATTCCAGTGCCTTGAACAATATGCACCAGTTTTTGGCGCCAAACTCTGTCAAATGCTGCAGACAGGTCCAGGAAAACTGTTAATGTTTTTCTGTGAGGCTTCTCCTGAAATCCATCAATTATAGACTGACACAGGTAGAAGAGCTGGTCTTCAGTACTATGATGGGCTCGGTATGCTGTTTGATAAAAATGGAGTTTATTGTTTTCAATGAGCCAGTTCATAAGCCTGCGGTGGATTACCCGTTCCATGAGCTTGCAGAGAGTGCTGGTAAGAGAAATTGGCCTGTAGTTGCTGCACTCTGATGCATTTTTGTTTGGCTTTAGTATTGGAATGACAGTGGAAATTTTCCAAATTTTGGGCAGTTTGCCAGTAGTCCAGGAAAGGTTGAAGATTTCCAAGAGCTCTTTCTTTGCAAAGGCTCCGAAGTTTTGAACCATTTGGCCAAAGATCAGGTCAGGTCCAGGAGCTTTGGTGGGATCCATTATTCCAATGGCAACGTCAAGCTCTTCCAATGAGATTGGTATTGTGAAGATGTCCATATGATGATAGCTTTTCGAGTCTTTTATGGTTTTCCTGTAGGCTCGAAGCAGTTTTTTGTCATTTGCGTTGAAGTTCAGTTTGCTCTTATTTTCATAGTGTTCTGCGAGTAGTGAAGCAGTTTCCTTGTTAGTGGCTGCTCCTCTTCCAAAGGATGAAATTATGTTTGAGTGAGTGTCCCCATTTTGATGTGTTGATTGATTGTTTAGTGTTTTGATGATTTTCCAATGTTGCGATATCCTTCGGGGATCTAAGGTTTTGCAGAATTCTGCCCATTTTTTACGCTTGCAAGTAGATATCACCTCCTCAACCTCATGACAGATCTCTGTGAATCTTGTTCTGTTTGATTCGGTATTGTTCTTCTGACGTTCTGCACATAGATTATCGCGTTCATCAATAAGTTTCTCTATATTGGTATCTTTCCAATACGGAACCCAGTCATCTCTTCTTTAGACCCTGGGGATGGAACTTTTTGCTGCCGTGTTAATACGTGAGGCAAAGGTTCGTAGTTTATTGTCAAGGGTGTGTGGAGAGCTTATAGAGCAGAGCTCTTCAAGTTCTGATGTGAATTTGCCCCAATTTGCTTTCCGAAAGTTCCAAGACCTTTTGTTTTGGGTGGTGCCATCGACTTTTTGATTTATCCTAGTTAGAATTGGAAAATGATCACTAATGGCTTTTTTGAGAATCTTCCATGTTGTTTGGCTTGCCGATTGATGGTTAATGGCCGTGATGTCAAGGGCTGATGCTGTACCATTTGTTTTGGAAAGGTAGGTGCTTCCCTTGTCATTGAGTACTGTGAAATCGATGTCACAGAGTAGGTCTTCAATCTGTGAGCCCTTTGAGTCCAAGGTCGGAGACCCCCAAGAGGGGCTCTTCGCATTGAAATCTCCCAAAAGAATTCTAGTATCCGAGTTTGTGTCCAGCAGCGCGTTAAGGAGATCTAAGTTAATGCATGAATTATCTGGATGGTAGGCATTAACGATTGTGACTTCATGTTGGGGCAAAATTATGCTGATCACCTGTACTTCGGTGCTGCTCTCGCTGTTATCCATTTGTGGCAGTGTGATTTCTTTAAACTTTATGCCTGTTGACTTGATGAGAAAGGCCAGGCCACCACCTGACCGGCCTACTCTGTCTTTACGCAAAGTAGTGTAGCCCTTGATATTTAGCTTCAGATTTGGGTTTAGTTTGGTTTCTTGCAGACATGCAATATGCACTCTGTTTTCCCTGAGGATTTCTGTGAGTTCATTAGTCTTTCTCTGGGTACCGTTTATATTCAACTGCATAATATTCAGGGTCCTCGTAGCATACTTCTCGCCATGAGCCCGGACAATTATGTGATAGATATATTGAACATTGTGAGTGTGTTATGTGATAGATATATTGAACATTGTGAGTGTGTTATGTGATAGATATATTGAACATGTTGAGTGTAGCAATTGTTCAGTAGTGTAGGCAGGAAAAAAAATTGGGGGGGGGGGGGGGGAGTAGGCGTTTGCCAAATCTTATGTATTACATTTTTTCAAACGTCTTTTTTAACTTCTTAAAATTTTATATAAAAGTAATTTGCATAAAAATTTGAAAACGAATGATTAGGGGTAAAGGGGAGGGGATCCATTTAACCGGGGTCAGAAACTTAATCTTCATACTTCCACAGTAAATTCACCACTGAGTAAAATGTTTAGGTGATATAGTAATGACGTCAAATTGATGATTTGATCAATCTGAAAATAAAAAAGCCTCTGATGGAAATAACCGTATCAAGTTTTTTTCAATTTGTTTGAGAGATATCGTGTCTACAGACGGACATACAGACAATATACACGGACATCATTGAAAAAGTGGTTGATTTCTGGATGCACAAAATGCACAGATCCATCAATATTGAATGGGTGTTTTTTTTTTTTTTTTTTACATATATCATGCGTTGTATGGAAAATATATGAAAGGAACATCTATTTTTATATAATATGTTATTCAAAATGGAATGATTCTATTTATATGTTGCCAACTAGGAATGGTAATCCTTGAATCAGAGTCAAAATGTTTATTCCACAATCTAGAGTATAAATTTATGAAATGATTTTTTCTTAGTTCTGAAATTATATCAAAAGTGTTGTAGTGAGCGATGCCATCAATGTAATAAATCCACCAAAAAAGTAGTAGATAATTTTTGAAAAAATTGCCAATATCATATAGTATACAATTAAAATTAGTTTTAATTTAAATCAGATATCCTCATGCAAAATTAAAGTAAATCTGATGTGAGCAGTACATGACTTTCCTTATACAATGCAATGAATTTACTCTTTTCATAGTAAAAAAACAATAAATTCCACGGTACTGTGTTTTTAACTTTGAATTGTACATTTGGCGATTTTACGAAAGGACAACATGCAAGACTATTTCAAAGTACCCAATAAACTTATATTTCATGCAACTCTATATAAACAATTATCAATATTGATAGCATCCTCCATAAGCGATAGAGTCCATATATTAAATTATTTTATTAATTAATACATCAATTAGGAGTCATTTTCATTAATTTAGCGTCATTTTTGTATAGATATTTTCGTCAATTTGACAACATTTAAAAAGTCAGCATGTTGGAGATATTCTACAAATACTTCACCAAAATTTTGCCAAACGCTACAGACGGAAAATTAGGTTTTTCTTATAATAGATTCTTATATTCTTTTCAAGATATTGAATTTTAGTCAATAAGTCATCATTTTCATTAAGTGTCATTTTAATCAATTTGGCGACATTTTCGTTAACTTATTAATATATAGAAAAGTCGTCAAGTTGGCGATATTCTGCTAACTTCGTTGCCAAAATCTCGCTAAGTATTACGGATGAAAAAATAAGTTATTCTTATAGTAAATAAATGACTATTGGTTTTCAAATAAAAAAGTATTACCCAAAGTATCTTTTCTCATGAATGGAACGAGCTAGATTCACGGGAATGATGTCACCCAATTTATCACATGATATTATATATGAAAAGTGAACATATTTCACAATATTTAATAATTTTTTGATAAATTTATTTGAAAAATGTGCACTATTTCGCGAACGGTTTATGCTAGCATTCTAAAGTTTGTATTAATTGTTTTCTAATAAAAACTAAGAAATAACTATTTGCATAACACTTTATTAAAGGTTTTGATTTTTTCAAAATTTCACTCGAAAATTTAGGGGAGTTCTGAACATTAGACTGTGTTTAAAAACAATAGGCTTCCAGTATTCACGGATTGAAATTTTTGAATCGAATCGCTCCATTCGTTCGTGAGATATCGTCTCCACAGACTCATTGACATACACACACAGACATCACCTCAAAAACGTTTGATTCGTGTTCAGGGATGCTTGAAACGTGCTCCCATCAAAAACTCGAAGTCGAATTTTCGACCCCGTCACAATACTTTTAATATACATTATACTATGTATATAAGGAAAGTAATATATTTTAAAATTTTATTTAATATTTCACTTACTAACTGAGTTTGACTTATTAAATGATCAAAAGAAATTTAATGCTGAATATTATTTTATTTGATACTGTTGAAATTTAGAGATTAACTGCTAACAGTGATGAAATAGCACTGTATAACAACATAAAGTATATTCACTAAACCTGCTGTCTTAAATAACCTGAAATTAAAAATATTTCGTTATTAGTTACAGCATAAACATTTGGTTGAATATATCAATCAGTTTCTGAGCAACCACACCAACAAAGACCTTCTTGCCTGAAGAAGAGGGGTATTTTTTGCTTCTGAAACGATTGATATATTTAATCAATTATTTATGCTGTAACTAACGAATTAATTTTAATTTCAGGTTACAGAAACATTTTTTTAATCGGTAAAGATATGTTCTTTTATGTATAGAAAGTTTGTTATGGAAAGAAATCTATTATGTTATTATCGTTAAAAATATACCAAAGGAATATATTGATCCAATTCCCAGTACCGTAGGCTAGCCTAAGAATATATAGAATATATTTAATCAACTATTTATGGTGTAACTAACGAATTAATTTTAATTTCAGACTACAGAAACATTTTTTTAATCGGTAAAAATATGTTCTTTTATATATAGAAAGTTTGTTATGGGAAGAAATCTATTATGTTATTATCGTTAAAAATATACCAAAGGAATATGTTGATCCAATTCCCAGTACCATAGGCTAGCGCAAGAATATATAGAATATATTTAATCAACTATTTATGCTGTAACTAACAAATTAATTTTCATTTCAGATTACAGAAACATTTTTTTAATCGGTAAAAGTATGTTCTTTTATGTATAGAAAGTTTGCTATGGGAAGAAATCTATTATGTTATTATCATTAAAAATATACCAAAGGAATATGTTGATCCAATTCCCAGTACCGTAGGCTAGCGCAAGAATATAGCCCCCCCCCTCCAGATACAGCAGAAAGCAGAAACACAAGTTCTCTGAAGCTGAAGAACTCTGTTTTGCGGGATGAATGGAACAAAGCGACTCTTCCTAGGATAAACTTCCACCTCTGTGCTTCCTACCATACCCATTACCTTAGGATGGAATGAACTTGTCGGTGTATTATTGCTTTGGCGGTCTAGTGGGTTGCTATACCTTAGTTATACAATTGGCGATTTATAAAACATAGTTATTCATTTTATCTCTAGATGGTGCCACCACACAATAAGCCAAAATTAGGAAAGATACCTTTTTTGAAAATTAATTTGATATATTTACTAACTATAAAGAGTGTTCTAATTGTATTAGAAGATTCAGAAAAGTGTATTTTACAAGCAAAGTAAATTTCAGACTTTCATATTCAGTATTTTTTTTTATTACTGCTCATTTTTATAAAATTACATTGATGATATAGGGAGTCAATGAGTGAGAATCCCCCTTAATGATAGTGCAATAAATGAAAATTTGTGGGCAGAAGCAATCTCCTGTTTTACATATGTGAAAAACAGAATATGTCATAAACAGGGTTCGAAAAATCTATTGCCCTACATGCCCGGGGCATATAAAAATTTCAACTGGGCATGCATTAATTTTTATTACATGCCCAGTCTGGCATGTAATAAAACTTTATTTGACATTAACCTGATTAGGTCAATCGGTAGCCGAAATCGAGTAACCAGCACTCCACTGCAAATATTTTATGTTCAACTTTTAAAGCCAAGTAAGAGAAGAGGATGAAAAAGAAAAGTCTTAATAATTCAGCGATGGACTATGAATGCCTTTCGCAGCGAGATAATTGATAACTGGGGAGAAAACAAAGTTTCACAGTTTACGGGCGACACTAAAAGAAACAAGCAGAGCCTATGGCACAGTGCCAAAGCAACTCCTCATTCTCTTCTCTCTCTTTCTTTCTCTCATTCATTTGCACTTGATTCCTCGAGTAGCTTTGGGAGATTTGTGGACGTGCACAAGTGTTGGAAAGCAGAGATGCAGATTACTATAGAATCTCTGTAGTTTCTATCTGAAACATCCTCATACTACGTACAAAATTTGCATAGTTTCCTACAAAAAATTCCCTTCTGTCTAAGCCAATGTAAATTTACGGCTACATGCACGGTAATGTCAATCATGATGATGGGGATTTACAGCCGCATGTAATGCAAATTAAGATCGCGATCGCTTTTTTATGGAAGTAATAAATATGTTTCTTCAAAAGTTGTCTAGTCTAATTCGGCATAAATCGCTAAACTGTTATTTTAGCATAAATAGTATTCAATTCCCATTTTTTATATATTTACTTCATTAAAAGTAACTAATTTTCTAATTTTGACATTTAATTATAGGCTACATATGTGACATACCTGCCAACTTTTACGCATTTTAACTGCTTTTTACGTTTTTACGCATTTATTGCTATATTTTACGCATTTCTGCATTTATTTGAATTTTTTAACATTACTAAGAAATCAATCTACGGCGAAATTCTTCGGCTGTTTTTGTTTGAAATTTATCAATTAACCAGACATAGTATAATTCTTCGGAAACACCGATTTTCCACTTTTTTAGCACTGATTTCTACCATTCCCAGAATCGTAGCAAATCCATAATAAAATGCAGGGTCATGACAATCAAATTAACGGAGATTTACGGCTGCGTGTAATGTAAATTAAGATCTCAATCGCTTATTTTATGAAAGTAATAAATATACTTCTTCAAAGGTTGTCTAATTCAGCATAAATCGCTAACATGTTATTTTGTTCATTAATTTCGCATAAACACTGCGATTGCGCAATTCAGTTTGTTCTCATGAATCGCTGAGAGTACAATAGTATATCTTTTTTCATCCATCTCAATCTTCTAAATATTGCATTTTTGATTGACTAAACTAGCTTATTTTCATATTCTAATTAATTATTATGGTTAATTTCTTAATTATTTTCGCATAAACAGTGCGATTATGCAATTCAGTTATTTCGCGTGAATTGTCGAGAGTACGTTAGTATCTTTTCCCATCCATCTCCATCATTTAAATGTTGCATATTAGATCAACTAAACTAGCATATTTTCATATTCTGATTAATTATTATGGTTAATTTCTTAATTATTTTCGCATAAACAGTGCGATTGCGCAATTCAGTTACTTCGCTTGAATTGTCGAGAGTACGTTAGTATCTTTTTCCATCCATCTCCATCATTTAAATGTTGCATATTAGATCTACTAAACTAGCTTATTTTCATATTATGGCTAATTAAAGGTTCGTTTAGTTTTTTAATTATATTTGCATAAATCAAATTTTTTCTATTTTGAAAAATGAGTATGAACTCTGTGAAGGGATATTTTCCAAAATGTAGTATTAAAGCAATGATTTAGGCAAATAAAAAGAAAGCGATTTTGGCAGGAATATAATTCAGTGCTATATATATATATATATATATATATATATATATATATATATATATATTTATTAAAGATTAATATTTGTTACACTCTTTAGTGAAAACCTGTGTTTTACTAAACATAAATATTTGTTTTCATTATAAAGTAATTTTCACCGGATAAAACTTTTATATATTTTTTGTTTTATAATTTATTGTTCTGAAATTTTATAAAATTGGTGTCCTGAATTTTCATATTCTACCAGTACTATGCCTGATATTTATTGCAGTATTGTTTTAATGCTGGTACTTGTAAATAGTTACATTAATTAGAAATGTTGTTTACGTGTGTAATTTAAAATAAATCATCATAAATGTCATTCACGCAAAATTTTACACATTCTAATTTTCCCAGGTTGGCAGGTATGATATGATATTTAATATATTTACTTTCATGGGCGCCAGAGCTATCAACAATGAAAAATGTCATTAGGAAAATGTTGGGCATGTAGAATTTTATCTTGGGCATCTATATATTTGGACAACATGCCCGAAGGGCATGTAGAAATTCTTTGATTTATCTAACCCTGGTCATAAATTTAAAACTAAAACACCCTTACAATTGTATAAAGGTAAGAAACTCTTAGTTAGCTATTTTAAAATTTTTGGTACCAAAGTTAATGTGGGAAAACCTAAATAGTTGAGAAAAAAATTAGATATGAGAGCTCAAGCAGGGATAATGGGCACAGGTACGAAAGGCTACTGTGTACTATTAAGAGGGGAAACAAAAGTCATTGAAACAAGTAATCTTAGATTTGAGGACAGCACAGAAGCAGCGGAAAGCATCCTGGACCCAAATGGGGATAAGAAAAACCCTAATACTGTCACTTTTAAGGTAACTCCAGATCGCTATTCTACAGGCTCTGACAAGGAGTACATACCTGCCAACCTGGGAAAATTGTAATGTGTAAAATTTTGCGTGAATGACATTCATTTATAATGATTTTTTTTAAAACTACACGCGCAAACGACATTTCTAATGAATTTAACTATGTACAAGTACCTGCATTAAATATCAGGCATAGTACTGGTAGAATATGAAAATCCAGGACACCAATTTTATAAAATTTCAGGATAATAAATTATAAAACAAAAAATATATAAAGGTTTTATCTCGTGAGAATTACTTTATAATGAAAACAAATATTTATATTTGGCAAAACACTCACTAAAGAGAGTAATAAATATCGATCTTTAATAATAATAATAAAAAATATATATATAGCACTGAATTATATTCCTGCCAAAATGGTTTCCTTTTTATTTGCCTAAATTATTGCTTTAATACCACTTTTTGGAAAATATCCCTTCACAGAGTTCATACTCATTTTTTAAATAGAAAAATTTATATTATGCAAATATAATTAAAAAATTAACCTTAATAATTAGCCATAATATGAAAATAAGCTACTTGAGTCGATCTAATATGCAACATTTAAATGATGGAGATGGATGGAAAAAGATACTAACGTACTCTCGGCAATTCACACGAAGTAACTGAATTGCGCAATCACACTGTTTATGTGAAAATAATTAAGAAATTAATCATAATAATTAATGAGAGTTTGAAAATAAGCTAGTTGAGTCGATCTAATATGCAACATTTAAATGATGGAGATGGATGGAAAAAGATACTAACGTACTCTCGGCAATTCACACGAAGTAACTGAATTGAGCAATCGCACTGTTTATGCGAAATTAATTAAGAAATTAAAAGTAATAATTAATCAGAGTTTGAAAATAAGCTAGTTGAGTCGATCTAATATGCAACATTTAAATGATGGAGATGGATGGAAAAAGATACTAATGTACTCTCGGCAATTCACACGAAGTAACTGAGTTGCGTAATCGCACTGTTTATGCAAAATTAATTAAGAAATTAAAAATAATAATTAATCAGAGTTTGAAAATAAGCTAGTTGTGTTAGAAACTTGGTTTTGTTTACATCGCGATTCTCGTTTCGCGGGAGCGTGACGTCATTTTTAAAATGATTATTCCGTTCTCGTGAACGAATCGCGATGTGGACAAAACTTGGTTGATCATGCAAATCACCTTTCTCGCCGCTCACGCATCCTGTTTTGCATATCCAGAGGGCGTTGCCGGCAACGGTTATGTTCCGGAACGCACCCATCTTCGGATATAAAGGCTAGACACTTTTCTGGTTTTAAGTGAGATCGCTTTGTCAGGAGATCGCTTTGGTCATTAGACCGGTTAGTCATTCGATCGATATACTGATCGATGGAAGGATCTAGAAGGATCTAGATCGGGCAGACGGATCTTCGTAAAGTCATGTTTCGATGTTGTCGAAAGTTTCGATAAAGTGTTTATCGGTGAACGCGGATATTTAAACTAAACTTAGTAGTTTTGATGGTTCTCAGTTAAGGAGACCATGTTTCCCGTGTTGTGGACTTTATAGTGCTGATCCGGAAAGTTTAAAGTTTTTGCCATAGCGTGTGCCCAGCTAGTGGTGGCGTCGGAAAGTGCACGTGGTCACGTAAGTGTGAAATGCTTTTATTCCACTTACTTGTGTAAATAATACTTAAACCAGAAACGTGTCTAGGCATGGAACTTACAATGAAAAACCTTCATATGAGCTGTAGTGCTCATGTTTTGTAAATAGTATGCTTTAGTGTTTTGCTTACCTGTTCTCATGATATATATTGTAAGCAAATACAATGGATTCACTCTTCAATAAAAGTGATTTTGATTTAAACTGGAACTGTTCTCATTTAACACTTCTACTGCTACTTGTATTCCTACAACTACTATCTAACGTTTGTTATAGCTGCAACACTCTGTTTTAAATTTTCAACGAAGTTGTGGAACCAGAATTTCGTGGCTCATAGTTATTCTATCACCAGCTTCATCAGAAATTTAATTATACGTTAATTTTTCAATATATAACTTACGGATATGATACATAATTCCGTCAAATTTCCTATTTCCTCTCGCGTATTCATCTAACAAGGGTTGATCAGTCCGCTAATTAAATGAAGGGCGTGAAGAGAAAGTTTATTTTTGGATGGAAAAAGATACTAACGTACTCTCGGCAATTCACACGAAGTAACTGAATTGTGTAATCGCACTGTTTATGCGAAATTAATTAAGAAATTAAAAGTAATAATTAATTAGAATATGAAAATAAGCTAGTTTAGTCAATCAAAAATGCAACATTTAGAAGATTGAGATGGATGGAAAAAGATACTATTGCATTTTCGGCGATTCATGAGAACAAACTGAATTGCGCAATCGCAGTGTTTATACAATATAATCAACAAAATAACATTTTAGCGAATTATGCTGAATTAGACAACCTTTGAAGAAGTATATTTATTACTTTCATAAAATAAGCGATCGAGATCTTAATTTACATTACACGTGGCCGTAAATCTCCGTTTATTTGATTGGCATTACCCTGCATTTTATTATGAATTTGCTACGATCCCGGGAATGGTAGAAATTAGTGCTAAAAAAGTGGAAAATCGGTGTTTCCGAGGAATTATACCATGTCTGGTTAATTGATAAATTTCAAACAAAAAAAGCTGGAGAATTTCGCCGGAGATTGATTTCCTAGTAATATCAAAAAATTCAAATAAATGCGGAAAATATAGCAATATATGCGTAAAAGCGTAAAGAGCAGTTAAAATGCGTAAATTTTACGCATAATGCGTAAAAGTTGGCAGGTATGGGAGTATCCTGATAGGAAATCTGGCAAAAAGGCAGAGAGACACTGACAGCGGTTTATCTGAAGATAGTGAAGAAACAGACTTTCCTGCTGATTCTAACCCGATTCCCTGTTCGGATATCCCTTGAGATCGTGAAACAGTCCCAAGAGTTGATAATAGTAGAATAGAAGCATATTATTATGTTGGGGGGGGGGGGGGCAGTAGAAAAAGGCTTATATACCATAATGATGTGAGGAAATATTGTAAGAAGAATAATATCCAATACAACCAACTTTAGGGAGAAGAAAAGCAAAATAGGGTAAAAAAAGGCTAAGAAACCGGAAACTAGCAATATTAAAGTAATCATTCCTAAAAGCTACGAAGCCACTCTTAAATCAGCCCAAGTAAAAGAATGGATAAATGCCATGACTGAAGAAATCAAAGTTGTGAAAGAAAGAGATGTCTGGGAGTTAGTTCCTGCACCTCATTAAAAATAAATAATAGGCAGTCAATGGGTTTATACTTTAAATGAAAAAGGGAAAATACAACAGTTTTAGGGGCAAGACTAGTCGCTCAAGGATATACCCAAGAAAAGGGGGACACATATGACAAAGTTTTTAGTACAGTTGTGAATTTCAGTCTGATTAAATTATTTTGTATGATCTTTGTCAGCATGCTAGGATGGATGAACTTCCAGTTAGATATAAAATGTGCTTATCTTTATACTAAGTTAAAATACAAGATTTACATGAAACAGATGGAGGGTTTTACTAATACAAAGTATCATGATTAGTATGTTTATTGAATAAAGCAATATATGGACTTCACCAAAGCGGTAGAGACTGGTTTTTGAAATTAAAAATCCATGTTTAATGAGTTGAAATTTATAAAACTCAAATGGTGTAATTGCTGTTATATATTCAATAACAATGCACTTATGTTAGTTTACTTGGATAATATTATTTTATTTTCCAAACATCAAAAGGATATTGACTTAGTAGTTTCAATGTTAAAAGATAAATTTGATATAAAAATCTTAGGGAAAATAAAGAAGTTACTTGGTGTAGAATAAGAATCAAATCACAAATTTCAAGTATATCAAAAGTAATATATAAAAAAAAATCTGAAAAATTTAGACAGTTTAAATACCAAATTATTATTTTACCAATTGCTGAAGGTCATATTTTTAGCAAAATAGATTGTCCTGGTACAAGTGAAGAAATAAACTAAATGAAAGACATTCCTTACAGAAGTTTAATTGAATGCCTCAGTTTCATTTCTAGTAGGACACGACCTGATTTAAGCTATGCAGTAAATTTACTTTCTCAGTTTTAATAGAACCCTGGTATAAAACATTGGGATGCCCTACTGAAAGTAATGTGGGTTATTTAGTCAAAACTAAAGATTATGCATTAAAATCTTCAAATATTAGTGAACTTAATTTCAATTGCTATTCGGACTCATATTTTGCAGCCAATCGAAATGATCAGGTATCTTTAGGACGTATGATATTAAAGTACCAATATCATGGCGTACCTTCAAACATAAATGTGTCAGCTTATCCACTATGAAAGTTGAATATGTATCATTGACTGAAGCCACTAAAGAAATGATATGGATGCAAAACGTAATTGGGGAATGCTGCCAAATAGGGTTAAGACATAACAAAAATAAATGTATAGCTTTTTGTGATAATCAGGCAGCTATTAAATTTTCAAATTTCCCAACTGAAAATCACCAAACTAAACATATTGATGTCAAATATAATTTTTGAGAAATTTAGTTCTGAAAGTCATTTAAAATTAATTTTGTAAATAGCAAAGAAAATGATGCAGATTATTTCACCAAACCTATGTCTAAAGATAGAATTCTTAAATTTTGTAATGGACTATTCAAAATATAAATTTTTCTTTCATTTTTGAAACTTTGTCTTTAAAAAAATTTAAATTTAAGATTAATGTATAATACATTATAATTTATTTCTACCTCAATGTACAAAATGAACTGTCATTAGAGTATAAGATATGGTATTGACGTGATGATTGTACCATACATGTTTTTGTATTCATACCCACTGTCTTATAACTTTCCCACGTAGCAGTTTAGTTGCTTATGTATATTTAGAAAGTAATTAGTGCTTTACATGTTTTTAATATTTCACATTAACTTATACATATATACCATTTTTCAATCCCACAAAACATTTAATTTTTGCTGACATGTTTCAATGTGTGTAATGAAAAGAATTGATTTGGTGTTTTGATTCAAACTTAAAGTATTTTTGCAGTTGTATATTGTATTTGAATTGTGACATCAAAAGTATGTTATATTTAAATTTCCTTTAAAAATTAAAATTATGAAATATTAAAATGTTTATACTTAAATTTAAACTTTAACTTAGAAATATTAAAATGTTTATACTTAACATTGTTTGGTATTTCATGTTTATACTTAAACTTTGATTGTGTATTTCATGATTATACCTAAATTTAAACTTTGAATGAAATAACCTGTTTATACATAAAATTTTAAAAATTGTAATTTTCCTGCAATATGTTTGTCTATACTTAAATTTAAACGTAATTTTTGACATGCTTATACTTAAATTTTTTTAAAGATTAAATGGTTATACTTAAAATTTTTAAACTTCTGAAAGTCTATTGATTTTACAGTTACTTGTATTTCATGTATTAATTCAATGCTCAACTAAAGTTTGAGTATGTAGAAATTTAAAATTCTCTTATGTTGTGCTATTAATAGTTATTATTTAGACTACTTATATCATTATAGTTTGATGTAAAAACTGGGGAATTGACACTTGTTTAAGTCCTTAGATTAAAATTTTTTACGTATCAATGTATATGCGTCTAAGTTAACAGTCTGCATGAGGGGGCCGATTGCTGGAAGAATGTAAATAAAAAGATTGCAAGTCATCTTTCTCCCAGACGATGTTCATAAATGTAAAGTTTTTTTTATTACTTACCTCGTTCTTGGGAACGACTCATGGCATTCTTTCAGCAAGAGTCTTCATGCAGATTGGATACTAGCCACATATGCAATTTCATTTGCATATTTTTCGGGATGGACCTAGGAATTCGTTCCGGTAGGTGCCAATCCCCATGTATATAGAAAGTCCATGCTGGAAACATAGTCAGGTCAGAGAGATCGATCAGATCAGTCAGGTTCTCTGATAGTCTGAGAGTTATTCAGATAGGTAGTCAGACAAGTAGTTCTGAAGAGAATGGTATGATGCTGAGTTTATGCAGTAAATATGCATTCTTGTTCATTCTAATAAATTGTTTCATATCAGTTGTTAAGAAAGGTGACCTTAGTTAAATAGACATGTCCGGTGTAGGAACGATACATTCGAGTATTCGTTTGTTCTACATGAATGGGTTTCAAATTGGCGATTTTTCTTTTTAACATTTATGGACTAAAGTATTTTAGACTGAGCATGAACCGAATCTAGCCAAGTTACTTGTTAAACCTGCATTTTCCTAATGTGTGACCTCATGGAGGTGGAACTCGAACAACATGACGAAAAATTCGTGAGTATTGTTTTCTAATGTGGACTTCCTAAAATTTTTCAACTCAAACCCTGTATATATGTTTTCACCGCATTATGCAGCAAATCACAGCTGTTCGAAAGCAGCAGCCAAATGATATTGGCTTGATTCCAACATTATTAAATAAACATGGATTTTGTTTACCATTTGACTTCTACTTATTTCAATATGACTTTGCTATTTCTGTTCAAATTCTATAAGTTAAGAAATTCACATTGCTTAACTATAATATGAGGACTTGCCTAGTTTGTCTTTATTGGAATCAACAGGTTATAAAGTCCCCAAACTTCCCGACATAAACTATGATTTGAAAACTAGAATGTTTGTCCATAGAGACGTCAAAATGCGAGGGAAGTCATGAGAATAGTGACGTACTGCATACAAACTTCTTTTATAATAAAACTTATACAGTATGCCAAATGCAATGTAGTTAATAATTTAAGATGCTTTTATTTATAAATTATATATGCAATTTGTTCGATATCAGTTATTACATTTTCCAGTACATATGTCAAAATACATATGTACATTTATTGTACTAGATTTTTTTTTAATATATTGTATTGTCTAATTGAAGGTGTATTATTTCTGATGGTCTAAAGCTCTTTATAAGTATATCAGTGTTTATTACAAATGCGAAAAAGTACTTAATCAGAATGTAAGATAATTAAAATATATCTTTTTTTATCTTTAAAATGAAATAAAGGGATATTTTTAATTCCATGGGATATCGAAATTGAAAAAATTTAATTTCTGATATCCTGGGATGTAAAAAATACCCTAGATTGCAATCTCAAAATTATATCTTAGGAAGCACAAACTGTTTTTTGCACGCATCCAAAGCGTGCGGCCGCGATCTCAGTTTCGTTTTTCAAACACTGCCAAATAATACCAAAATGTAGTAAAACGCAGATTAACATTAGAACGATGGATATTTTGAACTAGTTAGAATGATGGGCAGTGGTCAATTTGACCACCATAGAAAAAATACAACATACCTTTAATTCAAAACCAAAACATCGTAGTTACAGCATTTAGGATGTTTCTTTGACACAGTTTTTGCAGTAAGCGTTCTTGGATACATGTTTACGGAGTTGGGCCAGCTTTTTTTTTCATGATGTGTTGAGAACCAAATCTCCAGGAAGCGGTGCTTTGATCTAATATTTTCCACTCAGTACCATCTTTGGCACGAAGATTTGCTGAAGTAGAGGTATTGCATTGAAGGCAAGTTGAATTGGAAGTATCGTTACTGTCACAGTCGGTTTGCTCCTCTAAGGAGCTGACGCTGTGCTCTGCAATTTTGTTTTCATCAGAAACTACAAAATATGCATCACTATCATCGCTGTTATCACTGGAATTCTCGCAAAGTTGCTGCAAAAGTGCTAGACACTCATTAGTAGTCAGTCGCTTCCCATGAGACATCACACCAAAAGTTTTTGCAATAATTTACATCCAGCATGGGCACAGTCATTGTTCATTCTTGAAACACACTAAATAATGCTAAAATGCTGATGCAATCATTCTTACGGCTAACTGTAGCAAAATGCCGCAGTCGAATTGCATCATGTGAAATCTCTCTAGTGGTCATTTTGACCGCTGCCGTCATTCTAGGAAGATCGTTGATTTGTTCTCTGATTATAAAACCTAGAATAATTTTCTTCTATGTTTTCAATAACTTTAAGAAAATAAGAAAAGTCATAAAATTTCAATGGGCTGGGATTAGCCATTTTGGAGGAATCGTTTCTCAAAGTAATTATTTAGTCAAAATGACCGCTTCCGTCGTTCTACTGTTAAGATGTTTTAATGAATATTTTTTTATATATTGATGGAAAAACTTTATCACAAAGCTCAACAATTTCTCCTGCAATTCTTTTATCCTCGAAAGCTAGGGGGAGCAGAAGTCCTCCAAAGAGGGAGCTCAGAACTAATTAAAAATATATATTATTTCTTTCAAGGATGCTTTGACATTTACCTTCTCCCATTAAATTACAAGGGAAACGGAATGCTTTAAGCGGGAAGAGTCCCTCAAGTCACATGACAACCATTTTCAGTCTTTCGTTAGGGTTTCCCAGGCTTTCTCTTCTTAGATTACTCCTCGAAGGTCAGAAACATGGGGAGAAGCATTCTCCCTGTGGCAGTAGGGTAGGGGGAAAAAGAATATAGATAACACGTCTTTACTTTTGCCTTACCCCAAAGGGAATCGGTGACAGTAGGGGACATTTTTAGCAGTGACTGGTGGGTAGCAAGAAAGGAGCATTGCTAATTGCTTTGGGTCAGCTCTTGTGGATCAGGTTTTCAAATTGAGTGAATTGCGCGCTAAGACAAGGATGACTCCCTATTTGCTCTTCTTTTCAGTCACATGTTTTTGTATTCTGACTGAGACAAAGGCTGATGTGTGGGAGTCAGTACTCTTGTGGAAATTTTGAGAATGCCCGCATTTTTTTTCTTCGTTCCCACGTGTTCATGTTTTTTACACGTGTATTTTATTGTTTATTTGCTTCTTTGATCAACTTCTTTGTAAAAGTTTTGATTGCAGATTTAGAATAGCACAACAAACAATGCTATTTTCATTCTTGGGCAAATCCAATAAGAAAGCATGTGATGGCCTTTTAGAGGTCACTAGTTACCGCAGTACAAAATACTGGAGATGAAATAGTAAGTGATGCATGTTCCCCCATGCAACTGCTAGCAAAAGAAAATTATAGACCTAGATTGGTTCAGCCCTATTGGTTTGATAAGTTTTCTTGGTTGACAGAAGACCAGGGTGCCCACTCTACTGTGCACTTTGCAAAAAATTCCCAAATATTTGCGATTCCAAATCCCGATTAATTACTGGTTATGCTCCGCCATGAAAATTGAAACTTTGAGAATTCATGACTCCACTAAAAGTCACAGAGAGTGCATCACTGCAGAAGATGCAAAAAAATCCCCAGCTTCCACCCCACTGGCAAAATGCATTCTGAGAGCCTCATCAGAGCAAATTAAACAAATGAGCATCTACTTCTACACAGCTTATTACGTTACATATCATTCCAAACCATTATCGGACAATGAAAAACAAATTGAACTATTGAAGAAATGCGGCTTACAAAATGCTATGTCAATAGAACTGAGTGTACGTCTTTTATCAGTTGTATTTCAACATGTATTAGACAGAATGTGTTGCAAGAAATAACAAATTCTCCATGTGCTACTTTCCTGGTTGATAGTTCCACAGACACTGCTAATCTGTCTCGTCTCGTGATGTACATAAAATATTTTGGAAGTAAAAGAATAATTTCTCTCCCTGACACCTGAAGTCAGAAGCAGCATAAGGATATTTTGATGAAATTTTCAATGTCTTTGAAAAGCATGAACTGCCGTACAAGGAACCTGGTTGGCTTATTGGACTAGGAACTGATGGTGCTGCGAATATGACTGATGAGAAAAATGGTTTAGGTTCTAAACTTAAAGAAGTTTGCCCTCAGGACAAATTAAAAAAAAAAAAAAAGAGCTATATTCAAGTTTTACCATAAATCATGAAAAATATTGCGTAAACTGAATAATGTTGCTTCCTTATTGAAAACCAAAATTGTGAAACTCGGGGATCTGAATAGTGTTTGTTGGGTCTGTTACAAAGTTTGCAACCTGTTGTTACACATTTAAGAGGACAGTACAAACACACAAGATAGCCCTTTGGCAAAGAGATATAAAATATTTGTGTTAATACAGATTTGTGAAATGTGCACACTTTTTACTGGATTTTTTTAAACGTTTTTACACCCATCTCACAAGCCATTCAAAAAGAAAAAAATTGTTATCAAAGAAGTCAATTTTGCTGTAGTGAGAGATCTTCATAAGTTAGTTGTCTGTTGACTGAAAATGGAACAATGGAAGTGCAGTTCCTAAGTTATTTTTGACGAAGACAGAAATATTTTTCATTCCACCCAACTAGCAAATGTAACAGAAGGAGAAGAATCTTGCAGGGAAAACAGGAAAGCTATTCTAGAACATGGAGTGAACTTTTTGAAATCAAGATTTTGCATTGAAAATTCATCAATATTATTAAAGGCAATGAAAGTTTTTAACACTGCATCATGGCCAACAGCAAGAAGACTTGCAAAATATGGAAATAGTGACATGATCATATTAGTGACATGACTCACTTCCAGTCAATACTGAAACTACACACAATCAATGCAGATAATATTCTTGATGAGTGGTATGACTTGAAACAAGCATCCAGCAATGTAACATTTGCTGAAATGTGCAGACATGCAGCAACTCATAATAGCAGATTTAAGATTTTAAGTAAATTCTTGGCCATTATTCAGTGCATACCAGTTTCAACATCTTCAGCTCCATGAATAATATAAAAAACACTTACCATTATTCCTCGCTGACTTTAGTAAAGACAGATATATAACTTAATGAGTATTTGGAACTTCAGTTACAAATTCTGATCCAATACCATCCATTCAACACTGGTTCTCTATAGAAAGGAGGCCAAGATTTTGACTACGCCTATATAACGATAAGAATGCTTTGGGCTAGTTAGGCTAGTGCGAGACCAGATTTTGAGTTTGATTTAGCAAAGACAGGTTTATGTTCTTTATTTATGATGTCTGTGATGTTTAACAATAGCAGCAGATGTAACGACGCCAGTTTTTACAACACTTTGACCCGAAAGGTCAATTAGGCCATAAACCTAAGAAGCTACACCCATAGCCATGTGATTGGTTAAAAATGTTGACCAATTATGCAAGATATCTGATCGCATTGCCCTAAGGTCAGCGAATGGTAGTGTAAGAGGTGTTACTGACCCCAGGCAAAGGAGGCGGCAACCGAAGGTTCTAGAGTGATATTGAGAACTTTGACATGACACAGAACTACTACTACGACAGAATTTATGATGACTTCGAGGTGAGAAAAGATTTCCCATAGAGAGATGCAGTGGAGAAGTATTTCGCAAGTTTGCAAACAGTTTCTGTAGAGATTCCATAGAAAATGAGCAGAAGCAGTATGAGTTGGAGCCCAATACATAGAGTTAAGGCCAGTACAATACGCTGATGCAAGAATTATGGTCAATGGCCAAAGCGAAGATATGTGCCCATTAATAATTGTTCACGGTCATAAATGCAATTTAGGCATTTTCATTAACTGGTCTCACATTGTCTCTCTCTGGTGCAATTAATGAATAATTGTTGTAATTAATTTAATAAGTAATCTATGTTCCTAAATCATGATGCTATTTCCAAGTTTTAAATGCCGCAGTAATTGTGGTAGTTGTATGGCGAATACTTTTATTCAAAACGTCTCTTTTCCTGCACCACATTTGGTTTCCATAACTCTTTGGTGCAAGTTAAAATTTAAATGAAAATTTTAATAAATATTACTAAGGTTGATAAAAATAATTTTAATGGAGGAGCATGTGATGACCAGCATGTAATGCATTGTTTAATGTTAAATATGCACATTCACAATGTAAAATGAAAAATTTTTGAATATATTGAAGAAATTGAAAATAATTTGTTTGATAAAGTAATATTAAGAAATTTGCATTTAGAAGTGTTTTGATGTGTATTATGTTGAATTGTGTATTTTATTCTATTAATTAGGATTTTGGAAGGGATAATTTTATTTAAATGTCTCAGAAAATTATAGACGACAGAAATCACCTCAAAGATTGCAATTAAGAATTATTGAGAATCGTAAAAATGGAGAATTTTAGATTAATAAATTTATTGTCAGCATGCAAGAATGTTGAATTTTTTATTGCACAATTTAAGAATCTTGCAAAGATGGCCAAATGGTCGGAGGAAAATAAAGCGGTAATTTTGAAATCTCATTTAAAGGAGAAAGCACATGAATTTTTGTCAAAAAAAAAAAAAAAATGGAACTGCAAAAAGCAGATAATATTGAAGAAATAAAAGAAATAATATTTAAACAATTTTAAACAAAAGCAGACAAATTTAAATAAAATTAAAATCACTCCAGGGATGAAAGTGTTGGAGTTAGCATTGGAAATAAATTTCCAATTCGACCAATGAATTTTTAGGAAATTATGTGAATCATGAAATACGAGAATCATTATGCGAATCATGCGTGAAATAAAGAACAATTTTTGTAAAATTTTTGGAGTCTGTAAGACAAGATCTAGCAATTGAAATTAAAAAACTTAATATACAGGATTTCGAAAAAGCCGTGGAATACGCGGAATATTTAGAAAGTATTGTCGAAGAAGACAACATTACAGAAGTAAATGCGATTTATCGCCATGAAAATAGAGGTAAAAATTTTAATGATAGACAAATGAAAATCAATTAAAAAAATTTAAAAATTTAAATTCAGCAATGTAAAGATGAAAGTGAGGGAAAGAAGAGAATAAAAATCTTATATATTGCATAAGATGCGGAAGCAGGGACACTATTTTGCTACCTGTAAGTGGTGGGATAAATCAGAAAATGAAAATATATATTGCATAGAATGCAGAAAGAAAGGACATTATTTCTCTACCTGTTGGCATAACCAACATGCACAGAAAAATTACAGAAAAAAGAAGTCAATTTAGAAATGGGCAAAATAACAGTTTTTGTAACACACAAAATAGTGGATTCAGAGAAAACAGTAAGGAAAGAAATGAAAGGTATAATAAAAATAGTAGACCAGAAAGGTAAACCTTTCCGGTCCACTATTTTTATTATACCTCTTCCAGAGGCAAGAAATAGACCGTAGCATCAGACAAAACCGCGGCCATTTAACTGACAGAGGATCTTTGGCCATCACCTCAGAGTAGAAGCTGAAGCACAATCCCCCTAAAGTAGACCGTGTCGTCTTCTGTAGGCCCAAATCTGGCCTTTGAATTTCGCCTGACCTTTTCTGGAAAATTCTCCCCCCAGCAGCCCAAGCCCATGCAAAGAAGGAAGTCATTGAATAGCTGGCTCGTGTGGCTCATGGATGTAACAGTCAACAGATTTTTTTCTTTAGACACTATTCCAATATTGTGTTTTGTGTGTATAATTCTTATGCAAAATCCTTACCAAATCAGGGAAATACCTTCTTACTTTTATCGTTATGCATTAGATATAAATCATACCGGAATACAGAGTGTAGATGTTCCTTAGAAGTAAGTGCTTACCATTTTTTGCTTCTTCTCATGTCATTTTAAAGATATGCCATTCAAAATATTTAAATTATATTATTCCTCCTTGTCTAAATTTCTTTTCAACTGGATTCTAAAGAGTTTTCTTAGCTAGTTTTAAAATTTTATTGTTGTCACATTAATTAAGAAAACTGCCCAGGCACTTGTAAAATTAAGCTTTGTTAAATAATTGTGAAGTATTTAAAAACCATTCAATGTTTAAAATGTATATTTTATCAGGTTAGCTTGTGTCATTCATTGCACTTGCCTGCTTAATTTATCATAAATTATTCAGTTTCCTGTAAATATTTTAAAATTATTTTAATAATGTTGTTAGTTTTGTGATATGTTATAATAGACTAGCAGTATGCCCGTTCTTTGTACTGATTAGATGCCAGAATTTGTAGTGAAGTTTTAATATTTGGAGTCTTTATTTTTGAAATTTTATAATAATTCAAACAAAAAGAAAATAGGCGAGTTCTGCTGTGCTGAGACAATAAGTTGTGCTGAGTAAATAGACAGCACAACTTCAATTTTATGTATACTGTTTTATGCATACATTAATACCCGACATTGCTCATGATGTAAAATATGTGCAAATTCCTACAGTATTCTAAATGACATTGATGACATGACTCAAAACATTTTATTAAAATATTTCATTTTATTCTCCTTCCACTTAACCCTTTCCGAACGGTCGACGTGCCCGCTAGTTGGCTGCGAACTTGCATTCAAGGACGACCGTCACGCATACGCATTGAGGAAAAATGTACCCTAAAAGACTACGGTCGCGTATGTGCTTTTTCATATGAAACGTTCTTACTTGAATTTATTTATTTGTCTACTAGATGGCATTAAATGTCCATACGAACAACTCCAATGTATTTTGCAGATACTTGACCTTAGCATAGGGGGATCCAATGAATTATTTCTCCATCTGGAGCGGTGAAATGTGATTTTGTAATATAAACGAACAGCACTTTCACAGCATCTACTGTTTTATAATTGAGTTCCTGTTTTGTTTTTCGCTTTATGATTTCGTTGGTGAATCATAGGAATATGAGAGTATTTTTTCAAGTTTGGGTTTTAGAGGAATGTGTAACAGTGAAATTATTAGGTTATTTCGGATAAAAGAATGGCTAGGCCAGGACGTTTTCTTTCTGTGGAAGAATATACTCGTATGATAAATGAATTGGGCAGTAATGAAGTGATAAAGATAGTAAAGATTCGTGGAACTGTGGTATTTCTGAAGATGAATATGAAAATGCAAATGATTCTTCTCCCCGTGTAGGGGCGGGTTGTAGAATAACCCTACCACCCTCCTGTGTTTCGCAGAAGGCGAAAAATGGGATCCCAGTGACTGGGGGGATAGTACCCTGCCCCTGGGGATTATATCAGGGGACTGGTCCTCCAGGTTGGGGGTTGGACATGGGGATAACAACTCCACCCCGGAAAAAAAAATTCTTGTTACGAAACCTTAAAGGAGGTCTTGGCCCTACATGGGCTGCAGAACCATGATGATGAAGTGATTCTTCGGAATCTGAGTGTACTATTATTACAACGCCGCAAGCTTCAGTAGCTGTTTCTGCGAATGATGAGAAGATTTGGCAGATCTGAATTCTTTTGAGTTGTTGAGCATACTTGGAATCAATAACAATATTATGCTGCCTAATTTAGGTAAGCAAATTAATTTTTTCAGTATATTTTTCGATGATGAATAGTAGAATTCATAGTACAAGCAAATGACGAGTATTTTGTATTGAGATTTGTAGGAAGAATATACATCAAATAGAAAATAAATATTTCTTTTATTCCTGAAAAAAGTAGATTTCTGTTTTGAATAGGTGGTTTTTAGTGAATTTATTTCGAAGCTTAGCCGTCCTTTGTGAACAGTTCAGAAGCGAAGCGCTCCGTCTTTTGGGCCACAGTAGTTCTAGAATGCCACAATAGAAAGGGTTAATTCTTCTAAATTTAATTCTCCTTTCTGTGTTTTCTATACAAAATTATCTTTAAAAGCAGATCTGAGAAACAAAACATCCTGATCTCGTTTGCAAACAAATTATAAGATTGGATCAATCAAATTATGAAATTGGATCAATATACACTAAAATGAAAGCGCTAAAATGGTATTATCACTTTTATTCTGTTTTCAACATTTAACTAATCACAATATATGAGTTAATTGACTAAATGCAATATATGAATTAACCAACTAAACACAATATATGAATTAATTGACTAAAACACATCACGAGTTTCTGTGAAAATAAAGCATATGAGGTCGAAACACATTAAAAATGTCCAGTAATTTTAAACCCGAAAGCTGTAATTGATGTAAACTAGCTAAAGATGAAATACCGATCATTTATAAAATTTTCTTTTAATTTTCTTAAAATTTTCAATTTCTTTATTATTTAAATTGGGAAAAAATTTAATAATTATCGTCTGCCTAATAAACACATTTAATTTAACTGCATTGCTAAGCATCGTGATATAATTTTTTAAATAAATTTGTGGAATTTATCATCTGCAGTGATGTGATTACAAAAATCTATTTTGGAGCAATTTTTGGAGCAGCAAATTTCTGAAATTTTAGCTGTTTGTGGCAGGCAATATTTTGAAAATGTAGCAGTTTGTAGCAGGCAATTATTTGAAATTGTAGGCAATTATTGAATTTGAATTATTTGAAAACAGTTTATAGCAAGAGATTTTTTGACATTGTAGCAGTTTGGTACAAGGCATTTTTTATTTCAACAGTTTGCCATATATATAACAAGTAAATCCAAGACAATGAAGCAAAAATCTAATTAATAGAATTTAAATATAAACATTTAGAATAAACTAAAATAGTATATAAATTACATTAATAAAAAATGCTTTTTTTTTATCAAAAAAATCTATTTCCTATACATATTCTTTATATAAAAAACTGCAATATATAATTTTAGTAAAGATATGTAAAACATTAAATTGCAACAAGTAATTTTTGAAAAGATATAAAAAAATAATTGAAAACATAATTTTACAGATCTAAATAAATTTTATTACATTAAATAATTAATAAAACATCTAAAAAATTAAAAAAAAATTGTAATAAATAATTTTAAAACATATTATAAAAAATTAAAATAAATAACTTTTAAATAATTTTTAAAATTAATTTTTAATAAATAATTTTTAAAAAAGATCTAACAAAATAAAATTAATAAATTTTAGGGGGGGAAATAATATTTAGAAAAAATATATAAAATAAATAATTTTAGGAAAGATGTACAAAATTAAAAACTTACAATAAATAATTTTTAAAAAGATCTAAAATAACTTAAGGGAAAATCTAAAGAAACGCAAAACATTTAATTAAAACATGCGCTATTTTTTTCCAAAAGGATACTGGTCTTTTATATGCACTAAAAATGAAATAACTCAAGAAAAAAAATAAAATCATAAAATTAAAAATAAATATAGCACAGGTCGATAATGACAGTTTTCCTAAAAATGAAAAGATTAATGACTCAAATCTTGACGTCCAGATTTATATTACACTTCCACGCACGTTTTCATTGAAGGCAGGTCATTTGGCTGTCGAAAAGTTAAATCTTGAACAGGAATTTCAGAATAAGGAGGTGATTCACATTCCATGCAAAAGTAATCTTTCCATTTGGTGCAATTTAAACTGTAATAAAAAATAACAATAACAAAAATAACAAAATAAGTAACCAAAAGGTTAAAATTACATTAAATAAAAATATGAAAGTAGAAGTGATTAAAGATTTCAAAAGAATTACTAACGAAGAAATGCAAATCAGAGATACCATATTTTTGAAAGAAGAAAACAAACCCGGTATGCTACATGATAGATATCAGGGACTTCGAGTAATTACACTTGGAGAGAAAAATAATTTGATCATTAGAAAGAAATAAGTATAGCATGAAAGATGAACCAATTGAAATTCATGCCATGATATTTCATAACATCATGTATATAAATAATAATTACAAAATGTCATCAGGGTGACTACAGAAACTTATAAACAAAATTCCATGAGTTTTCCCTGATTTCCAGAGTATTTTTCTTGAAATTCCCTAATTTTCAATCATCTGTTCACATAAGAATTTTCTAACCATATTCATAAACTCGGCTAACTAAAAACTGATAGACAGATTAGTGAATACTAAAGATAAATATAAAACATTTATATATATTGTATAAGATAAGCAGCATAAAAAAAACAGAGTATCAACTTTGAAACTGAAAACATTGGATGAGTTTTTCACGTAAAGAGGCAAAGTGAGTAAAAATAATTTAGTAATTTCAACGTGTTTTTACATTACATTATGCGATGATTTTTTCAAGTTGCTTAATGTTATGCAAAATTAAATTGTAAGTATATTTTAAAATAATTTAGAAATTTGCTCTTAGTACTTATTTATAATAGATTTATTTATTGTACAGTAGACATAAGTCAAACAACCAATCCTTTTCCTCATGTCTTGAACTGATGAGTACTTTATCAAGGTATCACTATATGTCTGTTGGCAAGAAAAGCAAATCTACTTTTATAGAATTACTTAGTGGATCTACTTTTATTATAATCCATTATTTTGATGTTGAGGCGGAGGAGGATTGGGGAACATTTAAGATATTGGCAAAATACAAATTTTATTATTATTATTTGACAGTAACAAAGACAAATTCACAGAAATATTTTAATTTATTAATGAGTAATATTGTTAACATGCATTTATTATTGCTATCTTCTCATTTTTAACATTTAATAAATTTTCAAAACTTATTTTAAGTGTTTTTTTTCTTTCTAAAACTAATTCTTTTCTATAAGTTTTTGTCACTATTACCATTTTTTCCATTTCTTAAAGGTTTGTCAAATTTAGATTTTTCATTTAAATCCATTGTTTAAATATTTTAAACATTTATATTCACTAATTTTTTTTAATCTTGCCAATGATTTTCATTATAGACCTTTTCAGGTGTTTTATATTTGTTTTTCAATACATCATAAAAAAAATTCACTTATCATGAAGCATTCAAATACATTTTGAGGCAATTTTAAATTCATTTAAGTTTTCTCATCTTGATCTTTTTATTTTTTACTTTTCCAAGCTTATGAAGCATTCACTGTTATTTATTCCTCTTTAAATTTTAAGAAGCCCGTCCACTAATTTTTCTTTAATTTCGAGGGTTTTACAAATGATTTTCGGTGAATTTTAATAAATTAATATTCTTGTTTTATATTTTGATCATTTACTCTAATTTTTCAATTATCGCGATATTTTGGCCTTTTTTTCTGTTATATTAACGGATGTTCTTTTTTATTTTCTCTTTTATTTTAAAATTTCCCCAATATGTTTATTTCATAACAAATAAATTTTTTGTCTTTTTCAAGAAATTTGATTTTTTTTTAATATTTCGAAGTTTTGAATTTAAAAAATGGTATTTTATATCGCTCGAAACATGCTGTTTTATTGCAATACCTGAATTTTCTGATCAACGGAAAAAGGGCTGTGAATTACTCCTGGCCCTGTGGGTAAGTTGAAAATGGAACCGATTTAACTTTGAATTTATAATAATTGTTAACAGTTAGCACTTCTGAAAATACAACTAAGCAAACATTTTATGAATCCATATATCATGCATAGCTGCCAACTCTCCCGTTTTACCGGGAGACTCTCGGGTTTTCGCTATATCTCCCGGTCTCCCGGGTAAGTCGCTCAATCTCCCGGTTTTCACTCAGCTGCCCTTATTTTCCCTCTTTCTGGGCAGAAATCGCACGAATGCAAATCGTGACCTTCGTTTTTTGCGATGCAGTTTTCTGCTACCGCGGTGTTGGAATGGATCGCAATTGATGTTCGTGTTTTTGTATTTGTATTTACAGGTCACAAAAGTAAAAAATCGGAAATAGATCACGAATATTCTGAAAATATCACGAAATGAGAAACGAAGCCACAAATTTTGAAATCTAAGTTTTTTTTTCCCGTTCTGTCGTCTAAAAATTCGTTACCCAGCTATCGCATAATCGGCGCTCGCAAACGGGTATTATTCCCACAGCATCACGAGAGACATGATCAATGATTATCTAATTGATGTGGGAAAAACGCATTTGCATTGACTAAAATTTTATCAAATTATTTTGTTTTATATACAAAACTATTGTTCAAACGTATTATTAATGAAATTAAAGTCTTTTTTGCAGCAGTAATGCTTAGAAAACCGCATTTGTGCTCGATCTCTATATATTTCGTTAATGAAACTATTATGAAAAACTATTTTTCCAATTTTATAATCTGTCAGCATCGTCAATTTTTTAAATAATTATTTCGTATTTTATACAGAAAAACTATTGTTCAAAAGTATTATTAATAAAATGAAAGGCTATTTTGCAGCAGTATCGCGATAAACGGCATTTGTGCGCTATCCTCCTTATATTTTCGTTTAATTGTGAAAACAATTTCCACTTTTGCAATCTGTGTGCATCGTCTAAAATTGGGCTGATCAAAATCTCACTGTTTTTTCATATTTACGCACAAAAATCTCCGGGTTTCTCATATTTGGAGGTTGGCAGCTATGATCGTTGTTTTATACATTTTTGATGAGAGATTAATAACTTAAAACAGGGTTTAATCTATAAAAGGAAATCTGAAATTTCTCCTAGCGAAAAACTGTCGTACATCGAGATTTTAAAAATTATGAAGTTCTCGCGATCAAGCTTTAAAATTAATACGAAGTATATCCGGGATAGTATCCTTCAAACGCGCTATTTTAGCCAATGCTACATGCATTCAAAAGTTCCGTATAGTCGTTTATGGACCATTCATATGTAGGTTAATGTAGAACAATAATATATTGCAATATCGGCAATTCAGCTCGGAAAAGCATTCTCCCATCCTCAAGGTTGATATCCTTTATTCATGCGGGGCGCCCAGATTTAATTCATTCGCGCCGGCTCCGAGCGGCAGCGTATTCCCGAAACTCGTTTATATAGATTAATTCTTTTACCATTTCACTATGAAAATTAACAAATAAATACATTCACAAGCATGAAATAGCGGGAACGAGTTTCACACACCATTTTTATTTTAGCGAGTGATTTTAATTCCGTTCATGCATCTACTTTCGGGAACCCTTTAAAATTTGAGTCAGATGTAAAAATGGGGAACCCATTTAAGCGATAATTATTATTTTCCATGCTCATTGTAGAGAGCACGGCAAAGACGCTACACCCCGGAATGTTGTAAATCACATTGGTGATTATGGGGAGGGGTAGAATAGGAATGTGGATTGCTCGGCAGCAAATGCAATAAATTACGATTGCATCGTAGGGTAAAAACTATGGGAGAGCCGTAGCAGTATTGTAGCGGTTGTTGACAGATTTTTCTCACTCCACAGGTGGATTTGTTTAGGAAGAATAGCCATCCTACTCTATCACACAGTTTGACCAGTAATCAGGATTTCGTTAATCATCAGTTTTTCAACTTTAATCGCCACGTGATAAGTGGGAATTTTAAGCTTTATGATGTCATCTGATCAACAGCCAATCAGAATAAAGTTTAATACTTCCACATAATGAGGGCAGTTTCGAGGAGGGACAAGGAAAGGAAGAGAAAGGAAATTCCCGTCGCAGGGATTTGAAGATCGGCGATTCGCGAAACAAACTTCCAGAATTTTCCCTGATTTGAAACAAAATTCCCCGAGTTTTCCAGAAAATCATTTTTCCCTGAGAATTCCCTGGTTTCCCGGTTCTATCGCCACCCTGTACATGTGTTTGAAGAAAAATGAGCAAAAATAATTATGCAAATAATCTACAAAAATGAAAGGTAGAATCAAATATGTTACCTATAAATAGATGAAAGGGACTGTTAGAAACGATGCAAGTTGATGCATTGACAGCAGTCCAATCCCATAAGCTCGCTTTAATTTTCAAAAGTAGAGCTATCACAGAATGCCGTGATTTGAAGCAATTCTAGCTCAGGAAATGTTGAGTCTTTTGAGAGAGTCTTGAGGCTTAAAAATTGTAAGACATGATCAAGTAAAGTGAAAAGATCAGATATGAATTGAAAATGAGAATATTAAGGATTAGTCATTAATAGTATAAATTTTGTCAGTAAAAAAAATAAATAAATTGCATAAATGAAAAAGTGTTTGAGTAATATAAATTGTATAAGTAAATGAAATAACTAAATTAATCCTAAAGTGACAGGATAAATGAAATAAATTTAGTTAAAATTGTGGAATCATGTGTATAAATAAATAATGATATCTGAAGATAAAATGTAAGTATTCATGTGTGAAAACTGTACGAAAGTAAATTTAAATATAAATAAATATGAAATGAATGTAAATCAATATGAAATAAATATAAATAAGTATGAAATGAATAAATAGTAAATAAATAAATATGAAAGAATAATAAATAATTTATATGTCAGTGAGACATGTAAATAAAAAATATCAGCGATATCAACTGAGCAAATTGTAAACAAAATAATATACGTAAGAAATTTTTTGTAGTAAAATTGATGATTAGGTATTTTTAAATATGATGAAATATCGTAATAATAAGTATCTGAACAAGTTTGTGTAAATAAAGAAAAATAAAATATATGTAAGAAATGTCATGAATAAGGAGTTGGTAAATATATATTGATAAACTGTAACAGCTAAAATGTATGTTAGCAGCCACAGTTACTAAAATGTCAATAATTATAATAAAATAAATACATAAATAAGTCTTAAATGTTGTGTTAAATGTAAGGTTGAGTAAATAAATTCGCGGTTAAGAAAATAAAATGTTTTAAAATCGTGGGATATTCAAATATTAACATAGGTAAATAAATAAATTCATGTCACAGAGTTTGTTTACAAGTATGAGTCTATGTTGCCAAGTGATAGAACGACTCACACAATACAACTCAACGCAAAGCAAAATAGTCGTAGATAAATATGTGGATACAGGAGAAGGATTACTCAACTCGTTAGCAGAATTTCAAAATGTAAACAAAGACGTTTCACTTAGGGAAAAGTGGCTATATAAATTTTTTTTTTTTTGAGACAAAAATTAAATTAAAAAAAATTTTTAAATTTTAAATTTATGCAAGTCTTAACCCTTTCGTCAGCTGCGAACTTGCATTCAAAGACAACTCTCACATATCCACATCGAGGAAAAACTTACCTTAAAGGACAAGAATCACGTCAGCGCGTTTTCAAATGGAACGTTTTTATTTGAATTTATTTGTCTACTAGATGGCGTTAAATGTCCATAGGGATCTCCAATGTATTTTGCAGTTACTTGACCTTGGCATAGGGAGGATCCAATGAATTATTTCTCCATTTGGAGTAGTGAAACATGATTTTGTAATATAAACAAACAGAGCACTTCTCGCAGCATCAACAATTTTATAATTGAGTTCTGGGTCTTGTTTTGATTTTAGCTTAATGATTTTTGTTGGTGAATTATAGGAATATGAGAGAGTATTTTTTTCTTTTTTTTTTGGGGGGGGGGGTATAAGAATATGCGGCAGTGAAATGATTAGGTTATTTCGGATAAAAGAATGGCTGGGCTGAGACGTTTTCTTTCTGTGGATGAATATACTCGTATGGTAAACGAACCAGACAGGTATGGTAAACAACCATTTCTGTCTGGTTGCATGGACTACAAAAGGCAAAAGAAAGCGCATAGACAGTTATTATGAATGGAAAGATTGCAATGTTGGTCTGTGCGTGGATTCTTGCTTTGAAATATACCATACGCAAAAGGTGTATTAATTAATGAAAATAGCTATGCTATTTTCTTGTATATATATGTACATAATTTCTATTAGCTATATAAATATTTCATTACAATTATTTCAATATTTTTTCTGATTAACTGATAACTATTTTAATCATTTTTAATACACTAAAATTTTTAATATTTTGATAAAAGAAAATTTGTATGAAAATATATATCAAATAGAAAATAAGTATTTCCTTTATTCCTGCAAAAAGTAGAATGCTGTGTTGAACGGGTGATTTTTAGTGAATTTTTTTCGAGAGTTAAACTTAGCGCAAAAAATTAGCTGTCCTTTGGGAACAGTTCGGAAACAAAGCGCTCCGCCCTTTGGGCCACGGCACTTTCGGAATGCCACCATCCTGAAAGGGTTAAGGAAGGTATTTAAGTGGGAAATGATCATATAAGAAAATCTTAAGATGGATTTGAGAAGTTAATTAAAATGTAAAATATAATATAATGCATTAAAATGATTTAAAATATTTGATAAATGATTATAAAGGGTTAAATGATATTTCAAGTCAAATTTCAACAATAGTAAGGTACCTAAAGTTAACTTTGATAATTTATACAAATTAGCTATAAGCGCGCTCCCACTAATTAAAATGTAAATAAGAGATTTCGTGAGGAATAAGGTTATAAGACCATGTGTATCATGCAATAGAAAAGGGGTTAAAAGCAATATCGTAGCAATATCATATTAACAGCATAATCATAATTTAATGGGCAGGAAATATGTATTTAAAATGGATTAATTCAGTGTCTATAGATACATCAAATTGAGGGTAGAAAAGTTTTTATGATACTTGTTCATATAGAATCCTTTGTTGACCGCGATCGAGTCTTCAGGTGGCGAGCAAGCCAGCAACACATCTTCAAAACTGCCCAGTCATTCTTCAAAGTAGAGTTGAGTAAACCTCTTTTCACGAAATCCTCAGATTAGCAAAAACAATTTAAAAAGGAATCGAATAGAAAGAGGTCAGTCCATATCAATGGGATCAGAGTTTTTGAACACTTCCTGTTTATGCTCGCTTCTGCTGAAAGGAAACAGATCAATCACTCCTGTCACACAACAGCAAGCTGGGAGAGGGTTGCCTCTTTATTTGTACAAACAGTGTTGTCAATATCTTTCAAGTATATGGAGTGTTTAAAAGTATTTTTTTAGATGGCTGAATTTAAAAAAAAAACATTTTTTTGTTAATGATTATGTACGATGATGTTAAAAGCTAATCAATGTGATGTATTTCATGAAAATATCAATGATAAAAAAATTGTTAATACATCAATGGATGATGAATTGTGTTAAAAAAATATATAACATGAAAATAATATTGCTGTATAATTTGTAAAAAAAAGTTGTTCATTGTTAAAGGTATCAGTAATTGTATATAAGTATGTAACATTAGGAAAGTGAATGTGCATATATTTAAAAGTTCATAAAGTAGTCAAAATTTAAATTTTGCTTGATTTTAAAGCTCGACCTGATATTATGTTGATGAGTACATAACTTTTATATATAGTGTATTTAAATGTGTATAAACTTTTGTGTGCACAAGACTTTGTGAATTACAGCAGTACCATGACAAACTTTCAGCAAGGAAAATGCCAATTACGGAGTTGGCAGTGACACAAACTTTGTTGGTGTTTCTTCTTTTTTTGCATTGACCGGAGATATATGTGAGACCAGATTTTGAGTAAGATTTAGCAGACATAGTTTTATGTTCTTTATTTATGATGTCTGTGATATTTAACAATAGCAGCAGACATAACATCACCAGTTTTTACAACACTTTGACCCGAGAGGTCAGTCAATTAGGCCAGAAACTTAAGAGGCTACATATAGCCATGAGAATGGTTAAAAACATTGACCAATTATACACGATGTCTGATCGCATTGCCAATGGTAGCGTAAGAGGCATTACTGACCCCAGGCAAAGGAGGCTGCAACCAAAAGTTCTAGAGTGATATTAAGAACTTCGACATGACACAGAACTACTGCTACAACAGAATTTATGATGACTTTGAGGTGAGAAGAGATTTATCATAGAGAGATGCAGTAGAGGAGTATTCCGCATGTTTGCAAACAGTTTCCATAGAGATTCCACAGACATGAGCAGAATCAGTACGAGTTGGAGCTCAATACATAGAGTTAAGGCCAGTACGATACACTGATGCAAGAATTGTGGTCAATGGCCAAAGCCGAAAGTATGTGCCCATTAATAATTGTTATAAATGCAATTTAGGCATTTGAATTAACTGCTCTCACATTGTCTCTTTCCGCTGCAATTAATGAATAATTGTTGTAATTAATTTAATAAGTAATCTATGTTGTTAATAAATGATTTTATTTTAAAGTTGAAATGGTGCAATTAATTGTATTATGCTAATAAATATTCTATTCCAGGACTCGCACTAAAGATTAATAAGGTGGGTTTAAGCGGCTCACAATGCAATGTGTTTAATGTTATAAAGGTTAACGATTTACAATCTTTCAGCCATGTTTAAGAGAAGTTAATTTAATATATGCTTTGCATATCCTAATTTTTGTACACCACAGCTAGTATATTTCTTTGTGGGCTACCATGGGCATCCACAGCATGGGGTAAGGGGTGGCGCTTACACCCCCCTGGACTTGAAATTATTAGTATTTTGTCCCTCTTGGAAAATTTTTAGCCCCCCTGCAAGGAAATCTGAGAGTGCCCATGTGGGCCAGTACATTTTCCTGTGGGCCACTAAGATTTTCGACACTATTTACACCCTTGCATGACATCATGTAAAATGATATTTCTTTGGTCATTTATAAGTACATACATTTTGACCATCCTGATAGCTTCAATTGGGCTTTCGACATTGCCTACTGCCAGCGACATGGAAGTATCTTCCAATTACTAATAATTTAAAAACAATGTTTTGTTATTGCAGAATGACGTGTGGCAGCAGTGTCTATTACCCAGTTGAACTTATCGACAGGATCTATAACAAAACTGGTTTCTATATTAGATTTCACATTTAATTCTACAATGCTGGTTACATTTCTGGATTTAAATTTGAAACAATTCTTTTTCAAATGACCCATTTTCTTACAAAAATGACAGGGTTCAAGTTGAATACCTTATACCTTTCTGGTAGGCCAGACGGTTTGGGTCGAAGAAGAAGGGTCTAATTTGTGCCATTTTAGATTCAAGTTTTACATTGAAATTTTTAGACTGGTTATTACTTTTAGGAATACATTTACTTTTCGTGACATTAAAATTTACATTAGCTGAAGTAACAGCTATGTCAGAAATACCACTAACATTCTCAGCTGCGATGAGTGAAAGTTCTTGTCTCGCAACTGTTGCAGTTCCGTTTTGTCAAATGTGATGTCATGCTTCACTGGCAGGGAACAGGGATTTGAGTCATTGGCAGGAGTTTGGAAAAGAGTACGGATCATTCTCCATATAAAAGCTGGATAATCAGTCGGCACAAAAGTTCTTGGAATTCTTACAGAATCTCCGATGCTCTGCCATAGCACTGAATCTCATCATCTATGTCACCTTTTGATGCCTTCTCATTAACGGACTGTAAATTTGCACTTATGTACGTATAGCACCCCTCTGCCTTTAGTGCAAAGGAAATGTTTGTCACATAATTGTCTTTCGTTATCAGCATCTTTCTTGTATCCATGGTTTATGTTTTTGTATTAACCACCTTCCAGTAATGGCAAAATCACTCAACTCTTACTTGTAGCATTGTTTATTTTTGACGGATGGACTTAGGCAGCCCCCATTAATCCGACTCAATTATCCTTCATCATTGTGGGCGTATTAACTGGGGCCCATGACCATCTTGTATAACTATGCAGTAGAAATAAGATACTGATTCATCATGAGTAGTGCAGTGTCAAAATAAGGAAGTACAAGAGACCACACACACACACAGATTGAATAACAAAGTCCACGTTTATTTAGAATGTAAGAATCTTACCATGTTACAAGAGCTAACTGTTTTAGCAATATGCAGTTTGAATATATATGCAAGGTTTGAAGGTAGAGTTATATACATTTAAGAAATCTGAAATGGAAACATCAATACAGACATATTTTTCCATTATATGCCGTTCAATATTCACCTAATATAGGTCACATACTAGAACTTTCAGACACTATATTCTGATACGAAAATGACTAGATACTTTAATGCTTATGAACGGTCATGCTTATGCTCAAATATTGAAAGCAGAAATCACCGGTAAAATACTTATGTGACAAAATCCGCCACATACACAGACTAGCATAACTGTGTATTCTTGAAGATCGAACTCGCCTTTTTAACTAAGACTGTCAATTCAAAGACTGTCATAACGTAACACGATCTCAACATAAAATCAATTTATCACATAATCTATCCAAAAATTTTCTTAAGCATCCTACTACATCCTCAAGATATTTCCAAAGTGAACTTCTTAAATACAAAGGGATCGGTACCTACTGGAACGATGTCCGGGAACCACAGATCTTTGTACTGGGTAGCCGACACTCTATACCGTTGAGCTGGGACGGAATTGTAAGCTCTTATTGTCAAAGTGGACTCTCCAATACATCGAAATTAACGTTTTGTTAATGTTTAAAGTTAAGAGGTTTTGCTTTGCGAAAGGGATATGGTATTATTTAAGTTAATATGTTTCCTTAAAGCTGCTATTAATTCATGGTACCTTAATTTAGCTGTCGTCTTGAATCGAGGACGGAAGTAGTTTAACAATTTATAATTTCCTGAAGGCATTTTTTAAAACTTTTATTGCTTAATTCCAGTTGTGAGTTGATACATTATTAAAATTGTGTTTATATATTCTAATTACTAAAGCTATGTATTTCTTATAACACCCAGGTTCTAAAATTAATTTTTGAGAAAAGAAAAGTGCTTTGTTTTAAAACAATGTTTAGTTCTTTAACTACTAGGGGGCTCCGCCCCGTGCTTGCTAAGTTTCCCGAATATCTGTAACTTGCTTTGCAAGTCAGGAGACTTCGCTTCCTACTCGCTGGTATTCGCAGAGATTGCTTCATGAACTATTTCAAGCCAAACTACAGTTTAAATCTGAAAATTGTTGATCTCAATGTGTTTCCATATTAATTCTCCACAGATGTACCAAATTTCATATTTTTATATATTGTAGTTTTTGCGGTATGAGATGGAGAACCTCGATGGACGCTTCGATATAGAAGAATATTTTTCACTTCAGAAATGCATAGAAAGTAGAATAACTCGTAAACTACGTCGAAATTAAAAAAATGGGCTCCATCATATGAAAATTTAGTTATATGTAGGTACATGCCTATAAAAATTTGTAGATGCAAAATCACAGCTCAAATATTTTATCTATTAAATTATCTATTTATTTATTAAATATTTCTGAAACTAAAATTTAACTCGAAAAATGGTTTATTTCAGCTTAGTCTCTAGAAATTTTTTTACAAGTGTACCCAATGTTATGTTTTATATGCTATAGTTTCTGCAGTGCGAAGAAGAGAAATGAGAAGTTTCTTAAACAGTGGAGGTGGTGGCGTCAGTTAATTTTTTTAAATATTGAGAGATAATAAAATCTTTAATTTCGGCACCCCTGGAATGGCAGCTAAGACAGTCGCCTCGCTGCTTAACCCCTCGTCACGACCCTGTGACCACTAGAGCTGCCACTATGAGAAGGAAATAAAAAATTGATGAAATTAATTTCGGATATTAAATAGCAGATGAAGAGAAGAATCTTAAAATAGTGGAGAAAGTAATATATAATTTTTACTTTCTCTACAATACATTGTAATAGTGTAGGGAAAGTATACTATTGAAATCGTCTCAAAAATCGGAATCCGAATTTTCAACAGATCTACACATTTCAAACAAAAAATAACACGAAAAAACTATTTTTAATGCGGTGTCTGTGCAATGCAAGTATCCAATCCAGCTCAAACACTATTTGACAAAATTTGATAGGCAAGTCACTTCAAGTTCCTCTGGTGCTGATTAGATATTTTAGTACGATTTGGAAAAATAGATCGTTGACTCAACATGGGTTAAATCATGTTGTTTTGAACTCTTATCAAGAGAAAATGGATAAATTGGATATATCCAGCTTGATGAACATTTTTATCCAATGATCTCCTCAACTTTTAAATTCATTTTTTATTTAATATTAATTAGTTTATTGCATTATTCATTTATATTTTATATTATTTTATGAGTTCTTACAGAATTTCAGTATTGCATTATATGTATTTTAAAACGATGTGAACAGTCTTAAACTTCACCAATATTCCAAAACCTCATATTTGTAGTATGAAACACTTCAAATTAAATATGCCCTTATAATTGCAATATTTATACACTATTTTGTTGCTCCATTTCTGTTGTACGTTACCTAACAACTAATAATTATTGCAAATTTCTTTTATGCTATGTCAATCACTTCATATTTTAGTCAGCATGATAAATTATTTAAAATACATAGATTTTTTTAACTGTACAGGTTACTGTTGAAGCTAAATGTCATTAAAAGTTTAAATATTTGTAAGTACATATACTTTATCTAGATATGTAATTACGTGTACTTTATTTAAACATATTATTATTTAATTCTTTTATATAGCTTACTAGAGACGTTACTTAATTGTAGTCTTGGATTTTTATATAAAACCTATAAATTTTATACGACGTTTTTATCGAGGTACAAATGAAATACATGCACACACCTGCAGCCTCAAACATCAACAAAATGTTTTGATGAGTATTAAAACAAAGGAGGTATTAACCCTTTCGGGACGGCGGCATTCCGAAACTACCGTGGCCCAAAGGACGAAGCGCTTCGTTTCCGAAATGTGCCCAAAAGACGAATATTTTTTTGCGCTAAGCCTAACTCTCGAAAAAAATTCACTAAAAATCACCCGTTCACCCAGTCGTCCTTTAGGGTAAAATTTCCTCCGGCCCGAGGGCGTGCCGTTCGTCCTTGAATGCAAGTTCGCAGCTGGCACCTGGGCGTGCCGTTCGTCGCGAAAGGGTTAAAGCATGAATAGCTACAAAAATAATTTGAATATTTATAAGTGTTTCCAAACTGTATGAGGAATTATAAAAATATATTTAGTATTCAGTTTAATAACAAAGATGCTACATGTTCTGTGAATGTTCATTTCTGAAAATCATTTCTACCAAATTTAGATTTATTTCCAAGATATTGCTTCTCTATTTTTCGATTTATTTTCGAATAATTTTTCGAAAAGATGAGCATACTTGCAGATTTAAATAATGAATTTATAAAATGTCCACTGAAAGGTTAAAGTAACAAAATTATATTCAATATAATGTGAATGAAAACTTCTAAAAGTTTGATACGCAAATTACTCGTATAAATCTATGTTAATTTCTTCTGAAACGTAAATTTCAGAGCTTTAATGGACTGCAGTACTTTGCAGCCAAGTATTAAAGTAAAGTATTAAAGAAAATTAAAGCTCTGAAATTTCAATAATATACTAACACTATCGGAATACCGATAGTGTTAGTATATTATTGTATAAAACTGTTATTAGTATTCAGAAAATTAAATATTGAATTGCTGATCATTTTCTGCTACTTTGTTTTTATGTTCTGAATTTTGAGTGCAACTTGAAGTTATAGCGGCTTTTTTTTTTCTTTTAATGCATGATACTTAAATGTTTGGCATAAATCATTATTTGTCGTTGGCCGGTAAGCTATTGTATGGTTAAAGAACTCTCTCTATATATATTTTGTGAGATTTAAAAATATCCTTTAAATGAATGTGTAAATGAAATAGAGGTGTCTGCTATTGAGTAGTGTCCATTGAATAAAGATGTCCGATTTTCAGAAGTGTATGTTAGAAATGTTTTATATGCCTCAAATTAAAGAAAAATGGCCCCCCCCCCCAATTATTTTCTAAAACTCTACACCTATGGTAGAATCTATTAATTTCTTTTAACTTTTGGAAATTGTGAACATCTCAATTTTGAGAAACTTTTATTTGTATAGATATTTATTTGCACATAGCTTTACCCTTACTCCAAAATGAAGCAAAAAATGGAAAACATTTCCATGGGCAGTAGACTATTCACAACCTATTTTTTAAAACCATTTAAATTTACATCTTCTTTGTATAAAATATTTACCATGTATTTTTTTATAGTTAAATCTTGTTCTTTGAAAAAAAAAAAACTATTATTTTTATATTTTAAAAATTGATAAATGCATATCTTGACTTTATCAACATAGTCTTTTTCTTTATTTCAGTTTATCTGAGCTAAGAAAAAGAACTCGGAAAGAACGTGAAGAAAAGACAGCTGCCATAGTGCAAAACATTAAAAAGAAGCAAAAAGAAACAGAACTATGGGAAAAACGAAGGTCAATTATCAAAATTTCTCTAGGTTTAGTGTTAATAATTGGCTTTGGCTATTTTGTGTATAAAAATTATTCTAAAAGTTAGGCTGTGAAATGATGCTTCTGCACTTAAAACTCTTCAAATTATTTTATTATAAGAAATAAAAGTAATTTCTTTGCAAAAATGGGTGATTTTTTTCTTGTAGTAAAAATGTTTGATATCATAAGTTATTTTTGAAGTTTTCAAGAATAATTTCCTTTTTTCTGTATTTGTTATCAAAAGTTTCTCATATTCTTTGAGTAATTTATATAATAAATACGAATGAACAAGCCTGTAAAATAGAGTATTAATGCTCTCATGTGGTTGTTTTTAACAAAAAATCTTTGTACATTTTTCATTATATCATATGCTCATTGATATGTATAGTATTTAACCTTTATGCTTTATATAAATCTTTTGAAGTCATAAAAACGTTAATGATAATTCAACAACCAAGTCTTGTTTCTAGATAACCGTAAAATCCCGGGCAAGTGCCCCTATGTTATCATTTTCTTGTTCTGTCTTACGATTAAATGCCCCTCCCTTGATAATTGCCATGCATGAAAACTACCATGTGCAGTTGATTAACAGGACTCAGGACTAACCCTTCCTTCTTCTAGAAATTTTTTTTAGAGAAAAAAGGAGGGATGCTTGCACATAATTATATAGATCTGTGGATCCCTTTATGTATACTGCAATAATTGCAAGTGCCCCCCCCCCTTCCCCCAAATAAAAGCTCACAGTATTTTTTCTGAAAGAGGGGGGCACTTGCTCAAGATTTATATGGTGAACACTTTTTAATATCTTAATCAGATCAGCGTGTCTTGATGAATTCTTTTCTAGTTATTGGCTGTAATCTTTTAAGTTTTCAATATGAAATTTAGAAAAAAAAAATGTTTGTTAAAAATACAGTATCTGTAACGCAAAATTTATAACCATCCAACCAATTCATTCAATATCATAAAAATGTATACACATTTATCAAATGTAGGTTGAGAATGGTGATAATATAAAAGGTCAGCAATAAACATCTATTTTAAGAATAGTAGCTTATTGGTGTTCCCATTTCATACAATACTATTTTATCATATTTTCATCGATTTTATGGTATTCAAGAACAGTAGAAAATGCAGGTTGATTGTAAATATTAAAAAGCTGGTGTAAACAAACTTTAAATTATTTTGAAAACATTTAATATTTTTATTGTTAAAAAAACATTGTGTCATGCTTGTACAAGATGGGTATAAAATAAGCTTCTATAGCACAAACTGATAACTGGAATGTGTCCAAATTTGGTAGGCATAATAACATGGGGCAAGTAAGCATTTGGTGACAAAATATAAGTTTAAGAATTCACAATCTGGAAGAGATTTACATAAAACTAATTTATTTAACACAACACATGCAATTAAATGAATGGCAATGATGAACTTAATATTAAAAATAACAATAGAGTTTATTCATGAGCAAGTTGATACATATTATTCGATGTGTTGACTGTTTATGTGCACCAAAAATTATATTTGGTAGACAGCGTGTTCGAAAGCATAACATAAGATTGCTGGAGGACTGTTCTTGGCATGTTACGTCATACTTTAATGGTTGCAAGCAGTGGCATAGTCCATAAAGGCTAAAAAGCTAGGCCTTCTCATTTTAAAATATAGTTTAAATAATTATTTAAAGATTTTTATTTTTGAAATAACATTGCAAATGTATATTTTAGAGAATGGTTACACTTTATTTGCTTAAGGTAACACCTTTCAAAGTATTTTTCCCCATTAAAACACATATTTTAAAGTATCATAGGCTCAAATATTCAAGCCTACGAAGTGAATAACGATTAGCATGATATTGAAACATTCAGACTCTTCTGTGGCTGATTGTGTGTAATGGGTGCGTGGAAGCTAGCCTTGAAAAGGGGTGTATCTATTGCTTCTCCCTTTGCAAATGACAATGATTGGATGTGAGACGTGACATTTCTCAATGACGTGGGCAGACACGACATGGGTGAATGGGTTCGCCATTTTGAGTCAAAGTGCATTTTTAGCAGAAAATATTAACTTTTTCTAAATAATTTGAGTAATTTTTCACAAATAACTTGACATTCCCCTAACTTTATTAGTGTATTTCTTCATCCTGATCTTATTTAATGACTTCTATATAAACTCAGTAGTTAGTAAATGAAGTAGCCTTCGGCATCAATATGGCAAAGCATCTGCTTACGTATGTGGGAGTTTTAGAATGAATAAATAAGATTTCGCTTTAGTAATCACCAGTTACATGATAATCTTTTTTATAAAACTGATTGATAATATTTCTAGTAGATTTTTAGCATATTGTAACTATAAGATATTAAGTTCTCATAGTATAGTAATAATATAAATATATATATATATATTTGTCAATAATTAATATACAAAATTGTTTAAGGACATTGTTGATTACAGAAATTTTCAACTATGCTTCCAAATTTATTTTTAGCTCATTTTCAGTGCACTCTTGAATTGTTCAATTTTGCTAGTTCTAGCTGTTTATATTTACAAACTGATATATCTTTTCTCTCACTTGCTTATAATCTAATTTATATCCATTTCATTTTTAATATAATGGTTACAAAGGTTGATCTAATTTAGAAATATGAAAACATTTAAAATGTATATCTTGTATGTATTCATCTTACATCGGTAACATTTTAAAATTTCATGCATTATACTATTTTATTCATAAAAAAAAATAAGAGCAAATAAATATAAATCTCACTTGTAATAACAGCAAAACCCTTTCTAATTTAAAACACCAAACACAGCCTAGTCAAAAATCTCATGCTACGTTACTGGTTGCAAGTTAGAAATTCTTTCAAACTGGATAGTGGTCATTAGATAGCCTTAGAACTAAAAATCGCATGGAGTAAGGTTGGGGGAATGAGGTTGAGACATATAAGAGAAAAGATGTGATTAATCACTCTGTAGTGAAGTAATGTCTACAGATTAGAGGTCTCTACAGGCTTAATTTTTTTTTTTATTAATACCAACTCTGCATAAAAATATACAATTTGATCTGGTCTGAAAATTTTTCAAAATAGTAAAAATGAGCCTCATTACATCCAAATAATATTCAGAGACCAGGCATCAACTTCCATTCTTGTGAAAAATGTCAGAGTAAATGTCAATCATACAGAGATGTCAACCGTTACAGATTTTCTGCAACAGGTACTGATTTCCCCTATTTGTTACGAAGACCCCTTAAAATGTTATGGAAAACAGTACTTTTTATTTATTGCAATATTGAGCAAAAAAAGTTGTATTTTAAGTCTAATGTATTTCGGGAACAGTCAATGGTACTTCTGCATGTACATAGTTGATTGGACTGGTTTTCCTGCTCTACCCTCATATACAACTAGGGAAGAATTAGCAAATGCAAAGAATTTGAAAGCATTAGAATTTTGTCAGTACTGATGTCACAGATCAATGTGGCAATATGTTTATAGATAGTTGAAGACAGAGCTCGTAGCCATAGTGTAAGCATGACTTTTTTTTTTATGCAGCGATCACTATATTGTATGCAGTCGATGGTTATTAGTGAATTGTTACTAAACTATTTTTTTTTATCACATGAATCATATAGTAATGTGGAATCCAGTAAGAAGAATCGCCTTCAGTGTTACCGTGATAATTATTCTAAAGAGTAGCCATTTTATGTCCTGTTGAAAGTTTCGAAACACTACATGTGCTGCAGAACTTGTGGTTATTACTGTCATCATGCAGTGGCAAAAAAAAAAAATACTTTAAATTAAAGTGCCAAGCCTTAGATAAGCATTTTTGTTCCTACAACAAAGATGATTCAACACAGGCAGAACTTTTATGTGTCACCTTTCGGGTGGAGCATAATTTACTCATCACTACTGTCAATCAGAGACAAAATATTTCTTTATAGATGCTTCTGGACTCCAACATTGCTAAAAAAATTCACTTGTGGCAGAACAAAGGCTATTTCTTTTGTTCGTTGCTTAGTTGAAAGCAAAAGTAATATGATACTGTCTGCCGTAAGGCAAAAGTGTTTCGTACCATTTATTTTTGGAAATGTTTATCTTTTTTATAAGTATTATATTTAAGCGTTCAGTACTTTTAGGCCTAAATTCTGTCATGTTTTTTATACTATACTAAATATTCTCTCTGTTGAAGCATTGCTGTGAGAGACTTAAAATACTGTTCACTAGTTTCCCCAGGGTTCCATATTTCAATTATCCATTCAGTTTTTATTAAAGAATTTTTTTACCATATTTCACCACTTCTTTCTGATTCTTCAAATGAAAATTCCTCATTTTGATAGAGAAAATGTTAATTCTACTCTTATCAAGTTCTTCAGAGAAGATGAGCAAAGAATATTAAGTATTTAATAGAACTGGAGCTGACTTTTTTTCTTGAACTTACATCAACTGCTTCTATGTGCCCTAAAAATTCATCATCCAGGGAAAATTTTATAATCTGAGTATGCAGTCGCATAAAAATCTCTTATTGATTTGTAGAAGGAACTTCCTCTTCACTTAACTGAATCTTTTAAGGGTCATGTTTTACTCTTGATAATTAAATCACAATCATCTTTTTGAATTTTTCAACTTTAATGAGATTTTTAAAGTCTTTTGACTTGAAACTGCACATGGATAAATCTTGATACAATATCTATTAAAAAATTTGCTGAATTTTCTTGATATAAACACAGCGCACAGACGATAAAAACAAACAATACAGCTTTGACAGATTTTTAAAGAAATCCTTAATAATCTTTCACTGGGTGTGTTTATTCACAGGTTGGTTTTATTAAAAAAAAAGAATGCTTACTGGCAGTGAACGCCATTGTGTGCTGATATACTTTTTTTTGTATGGTTTAACATTGCACAAAGCCTGACTTTCATTAAAGAAAATTTTCCTCTTGGAGCTTTTCTCTAAATAGAAGAAAATCTGAACAATAGTGTGTTCAAAATCAATCTGGAGTTCTCTGTAGCATGCATGCTTTGCTGAAAGAAGAATTCGATGACACGAGCACCTAATCACGATAAGTGATGGTTACATTTTTTTTATAGCTGATATAGCCCCTTTTACATTGCCAATTATAGTATTTGCAATTGCTTTATCACATACAAATAACAGTAATTACTGCCAAGTGTTTTTTGTTTTTTTTAACATTTATGATATTAAAAATTCCCTCGCCTGTATTTTCGGTAGTTCCTATTAATGACAACATAATAGTACTGTTATGGTCCTTCAACTCATCAAAATACATGACAATTGGGATATCTGTTTCTTGTCATAAGCATTTACTTCCATCAGTCGCTATAAAAGAAAGTTTTCTAATTATTAACTTGATGCAGCTAGAAAATCCACAAGACAAAATTTGACTTTAAAAAATACATTATATTTTTGTGCGTGAATATGCTGCTTAAATTTTCCTTATTCTTTGCACAAAGTGCTTTTTACATATTAAAAGATTTGAGCTGTTACTGAAAATATGTCTGGTTACTGACTAGACCATTCAAGAGTTAGCATCTCTGATCATACAAGATCTTCTGCCCCATTCTTCAAAGCTAATATTTTTTAACTGCAGGGACTGGCATAGGATTTTTCTTAAGTTCTTACAATGCAACTTTTAAAATCAAATAGAGATAGGTGCTTCTTCATTGCATCCATTTTGGTAAAAGTGATTTTACAATCAGTGCACAATCAGGCAAAGTGAGACAATATGCAATTTATATGCAAATTCACAGCTTCTAATGTATGAGAGCACCATCTGTATAAATTTTAAAAGAATCTCCATAATTTGAAAAGTACTCTTTTCAAACTTGGTGACATTCCAGTTATTAGATTGAGCTACAGGAAGTTCTGAATAGAGAAACTTATTTTATGGCCACCTTGTATATAATGTTTTGAAATTTACAATATTTAAAAGAAAAATGTAGTGTTAACACAGCAGAATATTTTTAATTGAACGCATTTAAAAATTAGTTTAAATTATATATTGTTTTATCCTACTTATGGTAGAATGGTTATTATTGTTTAAAAATTCTATCCTTGCTGTTTTAAATAGATATGTACATCTTTAGGTATCGGATTAAGTCTTTGTGCATATAAAAGGGCCAAAATTGAATTGAAATCAACTCTTGATACAATTTTTGTTCTAAACATTGCTTCTAAATCAGAAATAATAAAAAATATATATATTATGTAATTTAGCAAAGCTTAATTTGAAAATTTATCAATGAATATACATATTCATAAATGAGATATATTTATTCTTTAATTTTTGCTACCTATTATTTTAATATTTTTCTGTAATTCGTATTATATTATACTTTAATTATGTAATTTATACTTGTTTTTAATTTTCTTTTCAATCTATATTCAATTATCATTTTTCATTAAATTTAAACTTCATGTAAAAGTACTAAATGCAGATTTAGGGCTATGATTGAAAGATAAGCTTTGGTTTCTCTCATTTTGATCATACAATTTAAAAAGTTCAGTAATTTAAGCATAATGTAAAATTGATTAATTTATTTCATGATTGATTCCAATGATATCTGATGAATATTGATCAAAATAAACTTTTTATTCTTGTTTTCAAGTCTCAATTATTTAGTTATGTCTTTTCTCTACAGAAAATTAAAATTTTGTTTTGAGTCTTGGTCAAACAAAATGTTTTTAAATTGTATATTATAGATAAGTGTGTAAAAATGTATGTGTAGCCTGTAAAAATCTGCAATCTAGACTTGTTTCAAGTGCAGTCAATTATATAGTTTCCTCTATTATAGCTGCCAAATGACACATAAATCCTAGACATAGCCCATATTTACTTTCTCATACTATGCAATATAGTATAGAAAAGTATTTTCATGAAAAATTTTGAATTTGAGATTTTGATGCCAATATATGTTGAGACCTCCTGAACATGTTTTGTCTATTTTTGAATTGATGTATATGGTCGATTTTTTTGTGTACACGATAGCAGCCACAAATATTAATGGATTTTCAGAAAATGCTATCCAGCTTTGTTATAAAAAAAATCTAGAACTAGATAGAATGTTTTTAAATTTGAGCAAAAACTTCGAAACCATATATTTCTTTAACATGACAGCATAGGACAAAATTTGACATAATCATGCATAAAAAAGTTTACTTATGGCTCACTGACCACAGGACTTAATAGTTTCATTCATTTCTGTGAAAAATAGCTGCAATAATTTTTTTTTTATTCATGACACCATTAGCCTCCCTTGGGGGGAGGCATTGTCAAATATGGTATCAATTGAAAGATTTTTTCAACTTCTTTAAATTGAAGGGTAACACACTATAGTTGTAATCATTTGGCCCCACAATACAGATTTTTCCTGTAAAATCTGGGGGAAAAAAAATTCTAGTATGAGAAAGTTAAGTTGAGCCAAACTACAGTTAATTGTATATAAATGAATGAATTAACATTTCGGTTTTCACTTTACAGTAGTGCAGTGGTTCTTTAATTTGACAGTCTAATGTGTGAAAAAGAAAATTTTTCAGAACTATTTCAATTGTCATATTTCATTATGAATTTATATTAGTATCAAAAAAGTTTAGAGCAATATACATATTTATAAAAAAAATGAAACCTATTCAATCATTACATTTTAGTATTTGAACTGCATTAACATGAAAAATTGTATTTTCATTGCATACAAATATAATTTTGTTTGTTGGAATTTGAATTTGCTTTATTAGATTTTGTTTTAAGTCTGTTCTTTTTCACAATTGTTAACATCATTGTTTTTATCCGTTTAAAATATTTTTCATCAGAAAAATGAAATCTGTCAGTTCTTTATAGAGAATTCCTTCCAATTCACTTCTCGTGGCGAATCCTGGTTTAGAAAGCAGGTAACATGGATATGCACCCCCATGCATTATTAATTTCATCACGATACTCAAGGGATTTAATGTTGATAATAGTAATGATAATTAATAATGTTACTGTTATTCTGTTATATATTGTAACTAGGGCCGGGTTTTTGTTCAAATTTGGTTTGATGGCACCAAACTGTAGCATTCGCCACTGATTATATATATATATGTGTGTATGCAATTTTCTTTTTAACATGTTGAAGTGAGCTGACATTCTTAAATATTTCTGTGGGATAAAAGATAACTAAGAACCATTAGTATTTTTTTTCTTTCAACAGGTCAAAAAGAAAAAGAAGAAAGTTATGTAATCCTTGAAGAAAAGAATTATTTTACAATAAAGTACAATCAAAGCTGAGTTGTAAATATGCACATGGTTTGAATGTTTTCTAAAAAATGTCATCTCTCCAAAAACTTACTGTTTACAAGGATATCTTTGTCATATTGCTGTTGTGATGTAATGTTCAATTCTAAAATTGAGCTGGCAAATTGCCTATCTAACAACAAGTAAAATAAAATTTGTAAACCAAATAGTTTTTTGTTACTTAGAGTGGTAACACATCATAATTGTAAATTGACTTAAATAAATTAAAGACGAAATCGTTAGATTTTAAAAGTCATTTAATAAACATCCTATAGATTAAAATACATACATATAGATTAAAAGCCAGAGTGTTTTCAAGCATCACTATACCCTTCCTCAGTGGCATTATATGAAAATCGTACCAACAAGCTTAAATACTTTCGACATTGATAGGCAAAATTTGCATACTACAAATCGGCATCATTATAACAAACACGATAATGCATCAACATAAAAACATGAGCAAGAAATATAATTGAAGGCAATTATAATGCAAAAATAGAGGGACAAATTGTCAAGTTCTATATCAAGCATGGTATGTATTAAGCAATTTTAAAATCAGATGTAGCATTGTAAAGGCTTGACGCACATGGTATCGAGAACGAGTTGCCAGGCATAACTCAAAGCATGCACAGGATCAAAATTACAGATAGAACCAAGCACGGTATAAATAAACAAACAGGGATTCAACGAGGGTTATTACAACTAATCAAAAGAAAAGATTTTTCAAAAAGGGGTTAAAAATTATCTTTAAACACAAGTTGGGCAAGAGCGGTAGATTGTTTACCATTTTTACCAACATGCTCTGGACATTAAAAATGGTAACCAATCTATGGCTCTTGCCCAACTTATAGTTAAAAGATAATTTTCAACTCCTTTTCAAAAAATCTTTTCTTTCGATTAGTTGTAATAACCCCCGTTCAATTTTAATGTATGAATTCCTGTTTATTTATTTATACCATGCTTGTTATCTGTAATTTTGATCCTGTGCATGTTTTGAGTTATGCCTGACAACTCGTTCTCAATTCCATGCGTATCAAATTTTACAGTGTTTTCTTTGATTTTAAAATTAATTGCTTAATACATCATGCCATGCTTGATATAGAACTCGACAATTTGTCTCTATTTTTGCATTATAATAACCTTCAATTACATTTCTTACTCATGTTTTTATGTTGATGCATTATTGTGTTTGTTGTAATGATGCCGATTTGTGATATGCAACTTTTGCCCATCAGTGTGGAAAGTATTTAAGCTTGTTGTTATGATTTTCATATAATGCTACTGAGGAAGGGTATAGTGATACCCAAAAGCACTCTGGCTTTTAATCTATGTGTACATCTATAAGATGTTTATTAAATGACTTTTAAAATCTGAATCTTTTAAAATCTCATCTTTATCTAATGTATTTAAATAGTTTTTCGTTCTTGAAAATATAAAAATGTACTTCAGTTATTTCAATTACAAATGAAGTAATTATTTTGTAATGTGTTGCACTTAAAAAAAATAAATAGGGGGGGGGGGGGAAGCATCAAATGACACATTCAGCAGTTTTTTTTTAAATTTAAATCATGATTGTAAAAAGCATTTAATTTAAATAAGGCTTTCACAAAAAAAAAACCCCGGCTATATAAAAATTATTAGTTTATTCTAATTGATTTAGAGAAATATATATATTAACAAAATAAAATATATTACTGAATTAAAGAACAGTTTAAATTAACTAAAATTTATATACATCTAAACTGTTTTTTAATTCAGTAATATATTAGTTATATAAAATTAACTAAGATTTATATACATCTAAAGTATATTTCAATTTTTCAAACTACTTTTTACAAGTCTTAAAACAAATCCAGTTCTCGTGTTCAAATTTTCCTAAAACTTGAAAATTTAACATTAATCTAGGGGGGAGGGGGCTCTCTTGCAAAGTTCATAAGTTATTATATATTGAATCCTTCACAAAGTACTTTCATGAAAAAGATAAATAAATAACCCTTTAAAAGTCATGTATTTTTTAAAAGGACCCATCACAAATACATTTTGAATTTTAACTATGATTTTTAACATTACAGGTTATGCCTCTGATTATATACAGGGTGGCCATAATTAAAGTAGAGATGTTTAGAGCCCGATAGTAAGAAAACTGTTGGGTCAAACTCAACCAAATTTGCAGTAAATACTATTGTGTTTTGATTTTTAAAAGGGGAAAAAAAAAAAATAGTTCGGATTTTTGCCACTGCGGGCCAAATTGATGCTGTAAGGTTCATTTTTGGAATAAAATAGGCATAGGAAGTACAGAAAGTTAACATTTTACATGCATTTTGATATTGACATCACATTTTACATTCACATTTGCACTTATATTTTATCAAACATATTTCCTATATGCAGTAGTGCGTTGTAGTAAATATGCAGATTTTCATGAAGAGGTGGTAATGCAGAATGTTATGCAAATTTTAGCAGCTGACGGCTATAGTATGTACTACTAGTTTTGAGGAAATAAGGAAAACTGAAAAAATGTGTCGAAATCAATGTGCTACATTTTTATGATCGTGCCTTGCTATGCTAACATTACGTGATTGTGCTTTGCTAGTTAAACTTTGAATGAATGCATGACATGAAGGTGGGTGGCTCCAGAAGAGCCCAGCACATCAACCAGAGGTCTATTGTACTACCCCAACAGGCAAAGGTCCTTAAGAAAAGAGACCAGTAGCCGAAGTAAAAATCAGCAGGCACTTGACAGGAATGTCATGCAACTCCCAGGGCTCGATCACATGTTGACCCCAGTGTTCGAACCTATGGGCGGAGAACACCTCGCATTCACAGAGAATGTGTACGGTAGTTTCTTCACTGTATTTGCATCCTCTGCAAAACGAATCTTTCGTGACACCCATAATATTAAGGTGTCTTTTAAGGGTGCAGTGTCCAGTAAGGAGCCCGACAGCCCTTCTGATGCCAGTTCTACTGAGCCTGAATAATTCCTTCTGACGTATGATAGGGCAATTGCAGTTGAGAATTTTCGCCTGCCTTTGGCCCTTAGTATTACGCTAGTTTTTGCACTGAAGCTTTCTGAAGATGTCATACACAGTTCTAGTTAGTTCATTGGGAACACCCATAGCCGGCTCAGGACCAACAAAAGGAATACTTGAACCTTTCCTAGCCAATTCATCAGCCAGCTCATTTCCTGGAATGCCCAAATGTCCAGGCACCCAGTAGAGTATGACTTTATTATTGCTAACAATATTACACAGTGCATTATAGCACTCCCAGACAAGGGAAGACGTCATAGTAGACTTTCCTAAGGTCATAAGAACAGCTTGACTATCAGTAGTAAAACTTTACTACCAAACAAGTGAAAATGCCTCTGCTGCCCTTCAAGAATATCGGAGATAAGGGCCTAAAGAAAGGTCCAATGACTATCACAGGTTTGCAAAAAATGGTTTTGCATTTTTGAACATTCTGGAACTTTACAAGTGTTACCTGGACAATGACATAAACCTATAAGGAATGAAGAACTTCATACAGTTTCAACTGTCATAGAGGATCCAACAGCTGGATCTAGCAGTGCTCGGACAATACCCAGGCAACTGGATATGCCTTATTCTATGGTATTGAAAATCATGCGCAGATTGCTAAAATTTTACCCATACAAAATTCGGCCACACAACAGTTGCTTTAAGGAGAAGCTTGCATGGAAGTCGATGAATCATGGCCTTGAAAAATCTTGGAGTGATGAGGTGCAGTTTCATCTGAATGGAACAGTAAACATGCAGAATTGCAACATTTGGGCTTCTGAGAACCCTCATGTGTTTCAGGAGATTCCTTTGCACTCTCCGAAAGTAAGTTTGGTGTGGCTTTACTGTCTCATTCATCATAGGTCTGTATTTTTTCGAGAACACATCAATTGGTCCAAAGACTTGTTCCGTCAATGATGAGAGGTATCGAACAATGCTGCTGAACTTTGTTATTCCACAACTTCAACAGTGTGGTTGTCTTGAATCTACGATATTTATGCAGGATGGAGCACCCCTCATATTGGATTGCGCATACAGGAAGTTCTACAGCATTTTACCAACAACCAAATAATTAGCCGAGCGTTTCCCACGAAGTGGCCAGCCCGTTCGCCTGATCTGACTTCTTGTGACTTTTGGTTGTGGAGTCATGTAAAGTGCTTAGTATACCAAGGGAATGTGGATAATTTAGCCACTTTGAAGGACCGAATAACATGGTACGTCAAGCAAATCAATGGAGATCTGCTGCATTCTGCAGTACAGAATACTGTTTAGAGAATGCATTGGAAACATATGCAAGGAAAACATATTGAATCATACATGTAAATAATGCCAATATAAAAATTAATGTCATATGTATGTAAATGTAAGATACAAATGCAAATATAAAATGTACTAAATATGTATAAAATGTAAATGTGATGTCCTTTTCAAAATGCATGTAAAACGTTAACTTTCTGTACTTCCTATGCCTATTTTACTTCAAAAATGGACTTTTGGCTGCAGTGGCATAAATGTGAACTATTTTTTTTTCTTTTGAAAATCAAAATCTCATGGTCTAAATGTATTTACTGCAAATATGGTTGAGTTTGGCCCAACAGTTTTCTCACTATTGGGCTTTCTAAACACCTCTGCTTTATGAATATTTTAAATTCAAATTTTTATATGGTTTAATAACGTTAAGAACCCTATACTTCATTTCCAATATTAATTTAAATAAATTTTTAGAAACTATTTCCAAAATGGATATAAAATTAAAATAAAGTATTTATGAAATTAATTTTAAAAGTTCAAATAAAATATTTTTTTCTCAAGGAAAAAATATTACAAACCCTGACATCCAGGTATTTTAGTGTTAAAAAATATGTAGTGTGAGTTATTTTAGGGAGGGTAACTTCTTTTCAAATATTATACAAATTGCACATAGGAAATTAAATGCATCCAATATGGCAAATGTTGAGTTTTTCTGATACAATTTTTAGATTGTCGTTAGGGGGAGAGACAGATTTTTTAAGCAACTAAATACAATATTAAAGAAAAATGACTAACAGCTATGAATAAGACCAATAATTTAGAGTTTTTCATTTGAAATTCAAAATACTTTGTATTTTTGGATCCACAGCACTACACAAAAATATGTTTACATATTCATTACAATTATTTTAAAAGCAAAAAACTAAAGAGGAAATATTTAATTTGATATTAGGTCATTCCATGTAAAATCAACAAATAAAATGTAGGTTTTCAACCTGATCTCTTTCAATATTTTAAAAATTTGGTGGATTGGTTAGAGGTATTTAGCAAAATATAAATAGCAAATATTACCTCCATGTACCTTTTGGGTCAGTGTACCTTTTGGGTCAACATTTGTAAACATGAAATTTGTGTTATTTAAAATAATTTTGTGTATTAAAATAATTGTGAAAAGTAATGAAAAATAATATTTTTATTCCCAAGATCACCACCATGATCTTTAATATTTTAAATACTGTAAGTAAGTAAAAATGATTAAATTTGAAATTTTTTTTATTGCATCCTTGTTATACACAATATATTATAAATATGTAATAATCGAGTGTAATAATAATAAATGTACTCAACCAGGATTCAAACCACATATCTTTTAACTGACCAATCCACATTCTATTTATTAAGTAACTGGGTAGAAATTCATATCTCTTATAGTGAAAGCAGATCCCTGGGCCTTCCGAATATTCAATTGCATTTAAAATCAAAATGCTTCCAGCATTCCCCGATTGTAATTTTCGTATCAAATTTCGTTCGAATCACAATTTGTGAGATATTGTCTCCACAGACACAGTCTCAAAAATGTTTGATTTGTATTCAGAGATGCTTGAAACCTGCTCTTTTGTCAAAATAATTTTTGACCCCATCACAATATTTTCCTTATACATTATACTATGTAAGGAAAGTATACGTTTTAAGGAATGGGAGAAAAGTTAGACACATTTTCTTCTTGATCTTTTGATATATTCCGCTTCTGCGAAATAGAACTCTAGGTCTATAGGGGGCCTTAAAAGGGTCTTTTGAACAAAAAAAATATACTTATCATTTCATGCAATTCCTGCATAAACAATAAAATAACACATTAATATAGATATAGTTACTTTTGATGTGTGTAACTGGAACATCTGTTTAAAAGTGTCATTCTAGTAGCAGTAATACCTTCACATAATAGCAATTGCTGCCTATAAATGTTTTCTTGGTATATTCGTAAAAATAATATTATTTCCACCATAATTAACTTAATTATACAAATTATTTCTTTAAAATTAAACAAAATATGAAAATAAAGTTTAGTCTGCATATTGCATAATAATTAAAGGATGGAGATGAATAAAAAAGATGTTTGTGGACTCCCAGTAATGCGTAATAAAAAATGGATTCCACAATCACACAATTTATATCAAAAATTATATCATTTGGTAAAACATTCATTGATTTATACTCTTATACTAGGGCACTCTAAATTAATGTACATAGTGAGCATAAGCAGAAACTCAATATTTCAAGCTTATTACGATGCTTGATCAATTCAATCTCATTATGATGCCTAATCAATTCCTCTCTCAGATAGCAAATGTACAGAACTTTCCCCTTCAGTGTCTTGAGGAATGACTCAACATAAACATTTTGTGTGTCTGTGTGTATATATACAGGGCATCCCAAAAAGATCGAAACACACATTTAATTCTTTTCCTGTTGGAGATAAGTGGGCAATGTAAATTGCAAAAATGTTGAAAGTAAGGTAGGAAATAAGACTATGTTAATGAAATAGTCCCCTCCATTAATTTTCAAAAAGTTACACTTTTTAATTTTTTATTATGTAGTCTTATTTCATTAACGTAGTCTTATTTCCTACCTTACTTTAAACATTTTTGTAATTTACATTGCCCACTTATCTCCAACAGGTAAAGAATTAAAGCATGTTTCAATCTTTTTGAGACACACTGTGTGTGTGTGTGTGTATATATATTTCATTTTAATGGCCAAGCATTTGATTAAGTTTTGCTAATATTGTTTTTACACAAATGAGGAATGTAAAGGAATCCTAAATGGAATAATTATATTAGGAAATATTGATTTTAAAGCAAAAATTATTAAAAGAATTCAAATTTTCAGAACATTTTACTCCAAATTGATAAATAATAATTTAGCAATAATTCAGCATTGTAAAAAAAATAAAGAAAAGACACTTAAGGGAACACTATTGAACAATTTTCCTGTCTCTTTTTACTTTAGGAGAGGTGTGAAAGGGGATTTTTACTTTTGATTTAGTTAATGAAGTATGGATTTTGGGGCAAAAGAAATAATACTATTTTCTCACTGTTAGGCATCCTGCTTTAATAAGGAACACAGATCATAGATTTATGAATACCTTTCTAAAAATTATATATATATATATAACAGGAAAAAGTAAGTTTAACCTTTCTTCAACATGTTACACATATCAGTCTGTAAAATAACTTTTCAAGATGGTTCTATTTATGATTCTTACTCTCTCAGATAAATCTAAACAGATATAAAATTTAGGCTTTTTTAAAGGCTACTTTTATCAGGTTTAGACAAAATGTGTGCTTGTGATGAAACTTGTTTAAAACCAATATGCACTGTTTTTATTAATGCTAATTCATTTAAGGGGGAATATGACTTTCAAAGTTAAAATAGGAAAGTAAAATAGGTATTTTTTATATTGACAGACAGAAGATACAAAAAAATTATCACAAAACAATTTGCGAAAAATTTGAAGATTTTATGATGAAATATGTTGAGAAATACTAGAAATGTGTGTGACTGTCCCTTTAAATTTGCGTGCAATTGTTTACACGGCATTTGGTGTGGTTTCATGAGCATGTGTGACTTCCAGAAAGCTAAAAAGTACTAAACTTCAAAATAGACATTTCTTTACATTTGGAACAATATTATTTTACTCTGCTTACTGCTTTGTACAGTTAAGCAATACAAAAATTTATTTTGTATTACTTAGCATATTTGACCCTAACATCTGTTCTAACTGAAATTCTTTCCAAAAGTTTTTTTTTTTAAAATGCATTTATTTTAGAAAAAAGAATATGAAGAAAATTTAAGTGATACAAAACAGCTGTAGAGCAATTTGCAGCTGTAATGTGAATGGCCAGAATGGAAATTCAGGGCCTTTTATGGATGCCTAAAAACGAAATTTGATACATTATTAAGGCCCACAGGAATCCTGTATATATATTTTAATTTGTTTTAATTAGAAGCCCAATTATGTGCAATGGAGTACTAAGCTATGTGACATGCTAGTTAGGACACCTGGCCAAGACTAAAAATATTCCAACTTAATTCCATTCCCACATACACACACAGCAATAATACGTTCCTTAAAATTATCCACAATCGAATCGGCGAAGCCAAACATTTTCTGACTTTGGTGTCTGACTTTGATGTTGACTTTTATATTTGAGTTCCATTTTCAAGCTTTGCCAATGAATGGAGACCTTAATACAAATTCAACTTGCACTAGATACTTATATATGTCATGGAATACCATATGGTGCACAACAAAAAATGTGCATATATGATGCCCTTAAGTCATGCAGAAATGCCAACCAGTTGAAGATTTTAGTAGTGAAGAAGGAAAATATCAGTAGTTTTAAGGCTTTTTCAGCAGTCAGGTTAATAAGTAGAATATTTAAAGATGTGAATATATCAAATTCTAATATATTCTTGTCCAAATGGTTGCTTTTTATTTGCCTAAATCATTGTTTTAACACCAATTTTTGGATAATATTCCTTCACAAGGTTCATAGCTATTTTTCAAAATGGACACTGTATATGAAAATGACCTTTAATAATTAACCAGAAAATAAATATATGGTAGGTTAATTTATCTAATATGCAATATTTAGAAGAGGGAGATGGATGAAAAAAAAAATACTAATGGACTCACGGCGACTCATGTAAACATAAATTGAACTGCGCAATCATACTCTATGATGTGTGAAATAATTTAAAAACTAACCAAAATATGAAAATAGGCAAGTTTAGTCGATCTAATACAAAATATTTAGAAGATGGAGATGAATAGAAAATAATTAATGGACTCTCAACAATTCACGAAAACAAATTGAATTGCACAACTGTACTGTGTATGCAAAAATAATTAAAAAATTAACCATAATAACCAGAATATGAAAAAAATGCTAGCTTAGTCAATTTAATATACAATATTTAAAAGATGACACATCTGCCAACATTAGAGAATAAAAATCTACTAGATAGCATGATCAGTATTTTTTATGGCACTTTACAAGGCAACTAATAATGTGTTCAATATCACTTACAGGGAAAAAACTTTTTACATCACCAGGGATCATAGCAGATTTTCTAAAAATTTTAGGACAATTTTAGGAGCTAATTTTTATTATTTCTATTATTAGTACTGCTTAATTACTGTTCTTTTCATTAATTAAAGGAGAATTGATACAAAAAACAAACTTTATTGAAAGAAAAAGGTAATCTTTTGAATATTTTTTCGATTTCATTTTTCATTTTAACCCTTTCGGGATGGCGGTATTCCGAAACTACCATGGCCCAAAGGACGAAGCGCTTCGTTTCCGAAATGTGCCCAAAAGACGGCTATTTTTTTGCGCTAAGCTTAACTCTCGAAAAAAATTCACTAAAAATCACCCGTTCAACACAGCATTCTACCTTTTTCAGGAAGAAAGAAATACTTATTTTCTATTTGATGTACAAATTTTCTTTTACCAAAATATTAAAAATTTTAGTGTATATATGTTTTAGGTACAGATGGATAATTCTTTGGCATGTCCTTCCGATTTTTTAAAACTGTACCACATACATGCGCATTCTTAGACAACAAATACTTTGCAAGTACAGGAGAGGTAAAAAATTTATCCAAATACAAAGTATATCCTTTTCCTAAAAGTTCACTTAGAAATGTTTTCACAACGCGTTCTCAATACCCACCATCAGAGCTTGATAATTCCGTGTCCTTTCCAGTATACACAAGGAAATTCCATTTATAGCCTCATTCCGATTCTGACGATTTATATATTTTTATTCCATATCTGGACCTTTTCGATGGGATATATTAACGAAATCCCAGCCTTCCTTTCCATGAGAACATAAATAACCTAATCATTTCATTGCCACACATTCCTTTACCCCCCCCCCCCCCCTCACTCAAAAAAAAAAAAATACTCTCTTATATTCCTCTAATTCAATAACGAAATCAATAAAAGACAAAATCAGAACGAGACCCGGAACTCAATTATAAAATTGTTTATCCTGCGAGAAGTGAGCTGTCTGCTTACGCTACAGAACCATGTTTCATCCCTCCAAATCGAGAAATAATTCATTGGATTCTCCTTGTGCCAAGGTCAAACATCTACAAAATACATTTAAGTTGCTTCCATGGGCATTTAACGCCATCTAGGAGACAAATACATTCAAATTAAAACGTTCCACGTAGAAACACCAATACGTGCCAGTCGTCCTTCAGGGTAAAATTTCCTCCGGCCCGAGGGCGTGCCGTTCGTCCTTGAATGCAAGTTCGCAGCTGGTGCGTGGGCGTGCCGATCGTCGCGAAAGGGTTTAGACTGTAGGCTTGAAAATTCAAATTATCACTCAGCATCCAGTGGCCACTTCATCACAGATATTATTTGTGTAAATATATACATACATATACACTATGTATGTTAGAAAAATGTTAGTTTCGTTTTCAAACAACTTTATATAAACAGGAAAAGAAAATCTTATATAATTAACAAAAAAAGAATCCAAAAAGCTCAAAATCACATTTAAAATTTTTAAAGAATTGTAAAATAAAATACGCCATAAGAGCAAAAATCTAGCTGGTAAGTTAGTAGTTATTGCATGTAACGTACAAGGACTGCATGCACACGCGCAGGCTTAACCCTTTCGCGACGAGTGGCACGCCCATGCGCCAGCTGTGAAGTTGCATTCAAGGACGAACGGCACTCCCGCGGGCCGGAGGAAATTTTACCCTAAAGGACGACTGGCACGTATGGGTGTTTCTATGTGGAACGCTTTAGTTTGAATGTATTTGTCTCCTAGATGGCGCTAAATGCCCGTGGAAGCAACTTAAATGTATTTTGTAGATGTTTGACCTTGGCACAAGGAGAATCCAATGAATTATTTCTCCATTTGGAGCGGTGAAACGCATGGTTCTGTAAAGTAAACATAGCACTTCTCGTAGCATCAACAATTTTATAATTGAGTTCCGGGTCTCGTTCTGATTTTGTCTTTTATTGATTTGGTTGTTGAATTAGAGGAATATAAGAGAGGGTTTTTTTTTTAGTGGGTGGGGGGGTGGGGTAAAGGAATGTGCGGCAATGAAATGATTAGGTTATTTATGTTCTCATGGAAAGGAAGGCTGGGATTTCGTTAATATATCCCATCGAAAAGGTCCAGATATGGAATAAAAATATATAAATCGTCAGAATCGGAATGAGGCCATAAATGGAATTTCCTTGTGTATACTGGAAAGGACACGGGATTATCAAGCTCTGATGGTGGGTATGGAGAACGCGTTGTGAAAACACTTCTAAGTGAACTTTCAGGAAAAGGATATACTTTGTATTTGGATAAATTTTTTACCTGTCCTGTACTTGCAAAGTATTTGTTGTCTAAGAATACGCATATATGTGGTACAGTTTTAAGAAATCGGAAGGACATGCCAAAGAATAATCCATCTGTACCTAAAACATATATACAGTAAAATTTTTAATATTTTGATAAAAGAAAATTTGAATAAAAAATATACATCAAATAGAAAATAAGTATTTCCTTTCTTCCTGAAAAAAGTAGAATGCTGTGTTGAACGGGTGATTTTTAGTGAACTTTTTTCGAGAGTAAGGCTTAGCGCAAAAAAGTAGCCGTCTTTTACGCACATTTCGGAAAAGAAGCGCTTCGTCCTTTGGGCCACGGTAGTTTCGGAATGCCGCCGTACCGAAAGGGTTAAAACAAATAATGCTAATAAAAGCCAATGTATTTTGGGAAAAGTGTTTATCTGTTAGCCTTGAACCCTCGTAGTGGGCTGGAACGTGATTGACAGCGATTTCAAATCTATGCAGATTGCATGTGTGACAGTGAATCTGCGGTGATTGAATGTGCGACAGTGAAATGATTAGGTTATTTTGGATAAAAGTATGGATGGTTTGAGACATTTCCTTTCTGTGGAAGAATATACGCGTATGGTAAACGAACCAGACAGTAATGAAAGCAATGCAGATAGCAAAGATTTGTGGAACAGTGTTATTTCTGATGATGAATCTGAAAATGCAATTGATTCTTTAGATTCTGAGCGTACTATTATTACAACGCCGCCAGCTTCAGTTGCTGTTTTTTCGACTGATGTTTGGACATGTGATTTGAAAGATCTGAATTCTTCTGAGTTTTTGAACATACCTGGAATAAATCACAATATCATGCCGCCTAATTTAGATAAGGAACTTGATTTTTTAGCATATTTTTTGATGAACTAGTAGAATTTATCGTAAAAGCAACTGAGTTTGCAAAGAAAAAATGGGAGAAAAATCTTCTCTCTCCTTCCACATCGAAGACGCCACCTGTTTCAAATGTATTTACACCTGTGACAGGAAACGAATTTCGTGCGTTTCTCGTACTAGTGATTTTGACGAGCATTGTAAGAAAACCAAATCTTAAAATGTATTTTTCTAAGAATCCAATTATCAGTACTCCTTTTTTCAATTCAGTTATGAGTCGCGACCGATTTACAGGAATATTATATTACCTTCATTTTACTCTTGATAGTAATGCTCAAATACTAGATAAATTGAAACCCGTGTTAGATGCATTAGTTTCCAAATTTAAATCTATATACATTCCTAGAAGAAATGTGTTCATTGATAAATCTTTGTTCTCATGGAAAGGAAGGCTGGGATTTCGTGAATATATCCCCTCGAAAAGGTCCAAGTATGGAATAAAAATATATAAATTGTCAGAATCGGAATCAGGCTATATATGGAATTTCCTTGTGTATACTGGAAAGGACACGGAATTATCAAGCTCTGATGGTGGGTATGGAGAACGTGGTGTGAAAACACTTCTAAGTGAACATTTAGGAAAAGGATATACTTTGTATTTGGATAAATTTTTTACCTCTCCTGTACTCACAAAGTATTTGTCGTCTAAGAATACGCATATATGTGGTACAGTTTAAAAAAATCGGAAGGACATGCCAAAGAATTATCTATTTGTACCTAAAACATATATACACTAAAATTTTTAATAGTTTGCTAAAAGAAAATTTGTATGAAAAATATACATCAAATAGAAAATAAGTATTTCGTTTTTTCCTGAAAAAAGTAGAATGCTGTGTTGAACGGGTGATTTTTAGTGAATTTTTTTCGAGAGTTAGGCTTCCCGCAAAAAATTAGCCGTCTTTTAGGAACAGTTCGGAAACGAAGCGCTCCGTCCTTTGAGCCACGGTAGTTTCGAAATGCCGCCGTCCCAAAAGGGTTAAAGCAATGAGGTCAAATGTATATCCACCCGAACAGAAAGGGGTTTCTGAGAGATTTAATCTAACAGCACTAGATTGTGTAAAAGCTATGCTTGATCAAAGTCAGGTTAGTGACAGGATGTGGGCAGAGGCGATTTTGTGTTGTGCACAAACAAAAAAACAGGATATGTCACAAGTTTAAAACCAAAACTCCACACAAGTTATATTATGGTAGGAAGCCAGCCGTTGCTCACCTCAAAGTTTTTGGGTACAAAGCCTATGTTGGCACGGCTAAACAACTTAGGAACAAGTTGGACATGAGAGCCCAAGTAGAAATCATGGTCGGTTATGCCGAAAGCACCAAAGGCTATAGGATATATATAGCAAAGAAAAAGAAAGTTAAAGAGACTAGTAATGTAAGATTTGAGGAAGAAGGGGCAGCAGAAGGCGTCCTGGGCCCTAATTACCCTAATGTGATCACCTTGAGGAAATCAAAGTTACTCAGTCAATTGACTTGGAATTAGAATGTTTGGGAGGGGTGTCAGAGGAAGAAGCAGGTGAGAGCCATGACACTAGCAACTCTAGTGAGGAAGAGGACTCCCTTGCTGATTCTGATCTGACACCCTGCTCAGATATTAGCTGGATATGGAAAGCAGTACCTAGGCCTGATGGGAGTAGGACAAATGTTTACTACTCGGTAAAAGGTGACAGTAAAAGGCTAAGATCTCATAATGATGTCAGAAAATTTTGTTAGAAATCCAATATTCATTATGATTAGCAAATGCTTAATTTTAGAGAGAAAAAAGTGGTAAATGATATCAAAAGAAAACCGGAAGCAAGCAATGTCGAGATCTTGATACCCAAAAGCTATAGATCGATAATTGAATCTCCCCAGTCCGATAAATGGCATGAGGCCATGAATGATGAAATAGCTACAATGCAGAAGAGGGGTGTCTGGGACTTAGTGCCTGCACCCATCTCAAAACAAAAAATAATCGGAAGTAGATGGGTTTATACCATTAAGAAAGATGAAAGGGAAAATGTCAAAAGATTCAAAGCTCGCCTAGTAGCTCAAGAATATACCCAGATAAAAGAGGACTCATATGATGAAGTGTTTAGCCCTGTGATTAATTTTAGTTTGATCACAGCCTTCTTTTCCATATTCGTTTGCATGCTTAAATGGAAACATTTTCAACTGGACATTAAGTCTGCATATCTTTATGCAAAACTAATAAAATTTTTATGAAACAGCCACATGGATATGTTGATCCTAACCAGCCTCAATATGCATGTTTGCTTAAGAAGGCAATATATGACCTTCATCAAAGCGGAAGGGAGTGCCTTGACACCACTTTGAAAAAATTAAACTTTTTTAAATTTAAATGGTGCAACTGTGCTTATATATACCAGAATAAGGTATTAATGCTGGTTTATGTAGTCAACATAATTTTGTTTGCTAAACAACAAAAGGATATAGACCATACTGTTTCACTTTTGAGCAAAGAATTTGATATCAAAGAATTAGGAAAAGTCAACAAACTTTTGGGTGTGGAATTTAAGGAGATACAAAACAAATTTCATATACATCAAGGTGATTACATTGACAAAGTTTGTCAGATGTTTAAAAGGTTCAAATATCCAGTTTCCTCACTACCTATTGCAAAGGGAAGCATCTTAAGCAAGATTGATTGCCCAATGAATGATAATGAATTAACACAAATGCAGGGTTTCCCTCACAGAAGCTTGATTGGATGTCTAGCCTATCTGTCCAGTAGAACTAGACAAGACACATGCTATGCAGTTAATATTCTGTCTCAGTTTCAAGAGAATCCAGGGATAGAGCATTGGAATGCATTATTAAAATTGTTGGGATATGTTGAAAAGACCAGAGAGTATATGTTAAATTTGTCAAATATTTGTGATTTAAGGCTAAACTGCTACTCAGACTCAGATTTTGCAGCCAATAGAGATGACAGAGTGTCACTTGGTGGTATGTTGTTCTTGATTGACAAAGTACTAATTTCGTGGCGAACATTTAAGCACAAGTGTGTTAGTCTGTCAACGATGGAAGCTGAATATGTTTCGTTGGCAGAGGCCGCTAAAGAAATGATCTGGATACAAAACGTTATTGAGGAATGTAAAAAGCTAGGTTTAAAATTTAACAAAAATAATTGTATAATATTTTGTGACAACCAGGCAGCAATAAATTTTTCAAATTCCCCAATTGAGAATAGTAGAACTAAGCACATAGATATAAAGTATCACTTTTTATGGAACTTAGTTGTAAATGAGTCTTTTAAAATTAACTTTGTCAATACTAAATATAACGTAGCAGATTACTTCACAAAACCAATGACTAAAGATAGGGTCTTAAAATTTAGTAATGATATCTTTAAAATGTAAATTTAACTGTTTAAATAAAAGAAATTTTCTTTAAAATTTTTGCACATTTTTCAAAGTATAAATGGTTAGGGTATCTTATGATTTACTCCTCTCTCATTGATACAAATGAAATGTATCTTGAGTATATATTTTTATATGACAATGAACTGTTATTTTTCTCACATTACACTTGAAAAATATATATCCATATTTTACTACACACATAATGCATTTTTGCTTATGTGAATAAAATGTGTGTTTGATCTCAAGAATGTACATCATTGATATAATTCAGAAGAATCATAAAATTTTTAATCTGTGCTTATCTCATATGTATGTTTACCTTCTGTATCTTCTTTTATTATCATTGCCATTGTATTTGGTATTTATAGTGTATACTAGTCATGGGCTAAGATAATAAAACTTAAAATTTTTAATCTTAAATATTAAATTTAATAGTTATACATAAAATTTTCTTGACTTGAATTTGATGTTTGGATTTAAATTTTTAATCTTAAATGTCAAATTTAATAGTTATACCTAAATTTTCTAGAGCTTAAATTTTGATATCTTTAGATTTTTAAATTTTAAACTTAATGTTTCTATAAAGTTTCAATATAGTAAAGAAATAATTTTCTTTAGTATGAGCTAGTACTTAAGAAGGGCAATAGTATGGTAATACTCAGTTTCTTTTACTATGTTGTCTTTAATCATGTACTTTAAAGAATGCTTATAATCTGCATAATAGAGAGTGTACTTGTTTAGTTGTTGCCATTTTGAGAAATAGAAAAAGGCTGTTCACTTTCTAGAATGTTATAAGTGTTATAAATTTTTATGATGTATTAAATTTATGTATGCATACATTATGTTTTTAGGATATTAAGGACCTTGATATTTTGGTCTTGATTCTTGGAGTAACCTTTTTTGGATGATAGTATGGGAGCCGAGAGTTGGTGTTTTGCATGAGGGGGCCCGATTGTTGGAAACTTGGTTTTGTTTACGTCACGATTCTCGTTTCGCGAGAGCGTGACGTCATTATCCTAAATGATTTTTCTGTTCTCGTGAACGAATCACGATGTAAACAAACTGGGCTTATCATGCAAATCACCTTCTCACCGCTCACGCATCCTGCTTTGCATATCCAGAGGGCGTTGCCGGCAACGATTGTGTTCCGGAACGCACCCATCGTCAGATATAAATGCTGGACACATTTTGGGTTTAAGCAGATCGATCAACTTTCAGACAGATTGTTGGTTGGATCGATCATATGGATCGTTAGATCTATGTTAAGACGGATCGACATAGTCTAGTTTGAAGTTGTCGAATGTATTGATAATGTTTATCGTTGATGCGGATGTTTGATCCAAGTAATGGTGGATCTTAAGTTTTTATGGTTCTCAGTCAAGGAGACCATGTTGTTCAATGTTGTGGACTTTATGCAAAGTTAATCCTTGAAGTTTAAAGTTTTAGCCGTAGCGTGTGACCAGCTATTGGTGGCATCAGGAAATGCACGAAGTTATGTAAGTCTAAAAAGCTTTTTGTTCTACTTACCCGTGTATTTCAAGGATTGCTTAAACCTAGAATGTGTCTGAGCGTGGAACTATAACTGAAATCTTATGATTGAGCTTGAGAGCTCAAATATTTGTACATAGTATGCTTGCTTTGTGTTACAATGCCAGAAATATCATGTAAAGAAACGCAATGAATTCGCTTCTTAATAAAAAGTGATTTGAATTAAATTGGAACTGCTTTTTTCAACACCTCTACAATTAGTTTGTATTTGTTTACAACTGCAACTCTGCTTAAATACCAGCGAAGTTGGTCAACTGAAATTTTTAATTTGCTTTCACAGATTATTAACTTCAACCAGATACATTCTAATTTGTTTATATTAGAACATTATGTACCTTGTATTACCAGCAAATTTCATAAACTGCATCATTAGCCGTGAATTGCGCACGTTGCTACATTGTTAGCCATAATTTGCGCACGTAGCTGAGGTGTGCGATTGACAGCTACTTCATGAACTGCACTGTTAGTCATAACTTGCGTGCGTAACGGAAACGTGCGATCAACAGCCACTTGATGAACTATATCGTTAGCCGTAACTGGCACACGTAACTGAGATAGATAGCTACTTCATCTGCTGTACCATTAGTAGTGACTTGGCTGCATAGCTGAGGTGTGCAATTGACAACTGCTATATCAACTGCACAGTTAGCCATGACTTGGACGCGTAACGAAGGCATGCGATCGATATCTACTCCATGAACTGCACAAGTAACCACGATTTATGTGTGTAGCTGAGGTATGCGATCGACAGCTACTTCATTAAATGTACTGTTAGCTACAACTTGCCCACGTAGCTGAGGTGTGCGAATGACAGCTACTTAATCATCTGCACCGTTAACCATGACTTGCGTGAGTAACGAAGGCGTGCGATCGACATCTATTCCATGAAATGCACCACTAGCCACGATTTATGCGTGTAGCTGAGGTGTGCGACAGACAGCTACTTCATGAACTGAACCATTAGTCATGACTGAACTATTAGTGCGTAATGGAGACGTGCGATCAACAGCTACTTCATGAGATACATAGTTAGTCGTAACTTGCGCGCGTAGCTGAGGTACAAATCAACACTTCATAAACTGCACACTTAGCCGTGACTTGCACACGTAATGTAGGTGTGCGATCGACAGTTACTTTATGAATTGCCCCATTATTTATGGCTTGCGTTGCAGAGGTGCATGATCGACAACTACTGCAAGAAAGGTATTACAAGTTTAAAAACTTTTTCAAAAACAATAGGGCTGGTCACCGAAGGCAGTAATTAAATAATGAGGGAAATAAGTTATCCTATATTTCATCAAAGCTACTGCAATGCATTAATCTAGACACAGCTATTTCCCTTCAATCATCCTCTGTTTTGATAAAATCAACAAAAACACAAGCACAAGTTCCTGTGGCTCAAAAGAACTCTAGTCCAGAAAACTATATTTTTAAATATTGCTTTTTGAGTAAAAATTCTTACAGAGTTCAAATCTTTGGTACTTTTCATCCCAGATGCATACTAAACATGGAATAATTTGACAAAATTTTAAGTTTAAAAAGAAATGAAAACTGTTTAAAAGTTTTATCTGTTGGAAGCGGGAATGTGTTTATTTAACATTCTTCACATTTCTGCTCTTTCATTGTTTTTAATTTATTTTTATGGGGAGTGTGGCGATGCAATTACGGGACCTCCCTACTATGCCATATTTTATTTTATCCATTGCTTTTCTTCATAAACTGCTATGTGGTCCAGGCCCCTACGCAATGCATCCTTTTGGAGAGATATCCTTTAATATCATCAATGCCTAGAGAGGTTGCTAACAGCAGACAAAAATTCCTTCTCTACTCTCCTGTTTTGACATGATATGTTGATCAAATATTACTTAATGAGGGGATTAAGAGAATCACAATCCGACTAACTATATTTGTATTATTGGATTTAGACCTAAAATTCTTCAAAATTTTTGCACACAATTGATTCCCAACAAAATAGTTGAGCAAAATTTTGACTTTGCAAAGAAAGAGAAACTTTGTGATTTATCTAGTAAATATGAGGAAGCACACTATTCAACAATCGAACCCGCCTTTTTCTATTTTATTTCTTTGAAAGGTTAAAGGCTTCTAGGTTTGTTAGTTTGCGCTGGAGATTCTCACTCCCACAAACAAAAGAATTTCCCCCAAACTCCGGTCAATATATGATCACGTGGGTTGCCATTCGTCTTGCGATCGTATTTCACTAAAACCGCTCGCGGACGGAGAGGATTTAACCTTTGAGAATCGGCGATTTTGTCGTGATTGACACTTTTGTCGTCTTTGATTTTGTAAAAGATGGGTGCTATTTTGAACAACGTTTTAATTTCTGAAGTCTTTTTTAACATCGATTGCCGTATGAATGGAATGTATTCGGGCGAAAGTAGAGTAAATTTGACGCCGCTGCAAAACATTACAAAATTTTAGGTTAATTTTAGGAATTCAAGGGAAGCTTCAAACTTTTAGGAAGGTTAGAATGAATGCGATCCCTGCATCACACAAAAAATGTGTTAGAAACTTGGTTTTGTTTACGTCGCGATTCTCGTTTCGCGGGAGCGTGACGTCATTATTAAAATGATTATTCCGTTCTCGTGAACGAATCGCGATGTGGACAAAACTTGGCTGATCATGCAAATCACCTTTCTCGCCGCTCACGCATCCTGTTTTGCATATCCAGAGGGCGTTGCCGGCAACGGTTATGTTCCGGAACGCACCCATCTTCGGGTATAAAAGCTAGACACTTTTCTGGTTTTAAGTCAGATCGCTTCAAAGGAGATCGCTTTTAAGTGAGATCGCTTTGTCAGTAGATCGCTCTGGTTTTAATGTAGATCGTTTTGATCGATGGATCGATCGCTTGGAAAGCTCGTTGGATAGCTTGCTTATACTGATCGATGGAAGGATCTAGAAGGATCTAGATCGGGCAGACGGATCTTCGTAAAGTCATGTTTCGATGTTGTCGAAAGTCACGATAAAGTGTTTATCGGTGAAAGCGGATATTTAAACTAAACTTAGTAGTTTTGATGGTTCTCAGTTAAGGAGACCATGTTTCCCGTGTTGTGGACTTTATAGTGCTGATCCGGAAAGTTTAAAGTTTCCGCCATAGTGTGTGCCCAGCTAGTGGTGGCGTCGGAAAGTGCACGTGGTCACGTAAGTGTGAAATGCTTTTATTCCACTTACTTGTGTAAATAATACGTTAACCAGAAACGTGTCTAGGCATGGAACTTACACTGAAAAACCTTCATATGAGCTGTAGTGCTCATGTTTTGTAAATAGTATGCTTTGGTTATTTGGCTTACCTGTTTTCATGATATATATACTGTAAGCAAATACAATGGATTCACTCTTCAATAAAAGTGATTTTGATTTAAACTGGAACTGTTCTCATTTAACACTTCTACAGCTACTTGTATTCCTACAACTACTATCTAACGTTTGTTATAGCTGCAACACTCTGTTTTAAATTTTCAACGAAGTTGTGGAACCAGAATTTCGTGGCTCATAGTTATTCTATCACCAGCTTCATCAGAAATTTAATTATACGTTAATTTTCAATATATAACTTACGGATATGATACATATTTCCGTCAAAGGTTATGGGCCCGTGCTCCCCATAACAACGTTAAAAATTTAGAAGTGTTAGAGTTCCAACGAATCCTGTCGACGGGGGCCGCGGACGGCGCCATTTGCATGTCGACGAAAGTGTAAACATAAGGTCTGTTCAGCTCAGTTCCAAAAGGCCACCTTGCCATGGAGGCAAATAAAATTACTGCATTAACTAGAGACAATTACGTCACTTGGAGGAATGAAGTTTCATTCGCTCTTAAAGGAGAGGTCTGTTTCGGATTTGTAGACCGAACAGCGTTACCGGTGGATGAAAAAACGTCACGCCGTGATTATGAAGATCACATGCGAAGAAAGGACCGCGCGTTAGCAATCCTGTTCCAGAATGTTTCATCTGATTACCAAGAGTTAATTGACATTAACGACGATCCGGCAGATGCGTGGGATAAGTTAAAAACGCACTTCGACGCGCCGACTCGCGCCAACCTGGTGCGTTTACTGGATGAGTTCTTCAGCCTACGTCCGGAGCCAGATGAACCGGTGGATATCTTCTGTACGCGTTTGAAGAAGGCGGTCGCCAAATTGAAGGACGTCAAGCACCCGGTGGAAAGCGTCTATGTGGCATTCCAGGCCATAAGATACCTCTCTGATGACTTCCAAGGAATAGTTCAACTAATCTACAGATGGGAGGACAAAGATTTCACTTTGGAGAAAATCCAACATGAATTGTCTGCGGAAGAAGGACGTATCCGGCAACTCCGTAGTGATAGAAACAATGTAAGTCAAAATTCATCTGTATTCTTGTCTCAGAGTAATGTAAATGTAAAGTGTAAAAATAACAAAGTGTTTAAAAGTGTTAAACCAGATAAAAGGGTCATAGGACCATGTTATTTTTGTAAGAAGGCCGGTCATTTAAGGAAGAATTGCCCTATTCTTAAGTCTAGCTCAAATATAATTGAATTGTATTCATCTGCTAGAGTTGAAGCTAATACTGTGCAGGATCCTAGCGATAGACTCAGCTGGGTAATTGACACCGCTGCTACGCGGCACTTTTGCAATGATATTAATTTATTCTCAAAATTTAAGGAAAGCAAAGGTGCATCTATGTCGCTAGCAGTGGGTGATATTGAGAGCCCAGTTGAGGCTATCGGTACGGTCAAAATATATGTTCAGTTTCAGAACATAAGAAGTAATATTGTTTTGTCTGATGTAATGTTTTCGCCTAAGTTAAGACGAAACTTATTAGCCGCATCTGTTCTTGAGGAACAGGGGTATACTTTTAAAGGGGCTAATGGGGTATTGTGGTTTTACACTCCAAAGGGAGAAAAATTCTTCTATGCTAAGCGAAAAGAAGGGTTATATTTTTTAAAACCTCAATACGAAGTTCAGACTGCAAATAACAATATTGAAGACCGTAAAACTAAAGGAAAGGATCAGGGTAGGGATAAAAATTCTAAGAAAGATAGAAAACCCCTAAATAAGAAAAACAGTATTGACAAAATGAAAAATTTGCCTAGAATAAATAAAAGTAAACGTAACTCTGAGGTGAAGTCGAGGTCAAAGGAAAAGGTTAATGAGAAACCAAGTTGTGCGGTTTCTGAGGTTTTGAATAAAACGGAACTCTGGCATAGGAGATATTGCCACATTAACTCTGATTATTTATATCAGACAAGTAAAGTTTCCGCGGCTAATGGACTCCCTAGACTAAAATATGCAAAAATTAACTGTACACACTGTAAGTTAGCAAAGTCTAAGAGAATTTCTTTTAAGCCAATTGGTAGGATAAGGTCCACTAAACCTTTACAATTACTCCATATGGATGTGTGTGGTCCCTTACCTACAGCTTCAATGGGCGGAAACAGATACTTTTTGACAATAACTGACGACTTCAGCCGGAAAGTGTTTGTTTATATAATGAAACAAAAATCAGAGGTGTTTAAGATATTTAAAGAATTCCAAGCTAAGGAAGAAAGGCAGCTAGGCAAAAAGATTTTGTGTATCCGTACGGACAATGGTATGGAGTTCTGTCACAACCAGTTCAAGGCATACTTAAATAAATTGGGGATTAAATCAGAAAGGTCAAATGCATATACACCCGAACAGAACGGGGTTTCTGAAAGATTTAATCTGACTGCACTAGATTGTGTGAAAGCTATGCTTGATCAAAGCAAGGTTGATAACAGAATGTGGGCAGAAGCGATTTTGTGTTTTACACACACCAAGAACAGAATATGTCATAAGTTCAAAACCAAAACTCCACACGAGTTATATTATGGAAGGAAGCCAGCCGTTGCTCACCTCAAAGTTTTCGGGTGCAAAGCCTATGTGGGCACAGCCAAACAAATTAGAAATAAGTTGGATATGAGAGCCCAAATAGGAATAATGGTCGGATATGCCGAAAGCACCAAAGGCTATAGGATTTATATAGCGGGTAAAAAGAAAGTTGAGGAAACTTCTAATGTAAGGTTTGAGGAAGGAGTGGCAGCGGAAGGCGTCCTGGGCCCTAATTACCCTAAAGGAATCACCTTGAGGAAATCGAACGTTACTCAGTCGATTGACTCGGAATCAGAATGCTTAGGAGGAGTGTCAGAGGAAGAAGCAGGTGAGAGCCGTGACACTAGTAAATCTAGTGGGGATGAGGACTCTCCTGCTGATTCTGGTCTGACACCCTGCTCAGATATTGACTGGATACGGAAAGCAGTACCTAGGCCTGATGGGAGTAGGACGGATATTTACTACTCAGTAAAAGGTGACAATAAAAGGCTGAGATCTCATAATGATGTCAGAAAGTTTTGTGGAAAAGCTAACATTCATTATGATCAGCAAATGTTTAATTTTAGAGAGAAAAAGGGGGTAAGTGATATCAAAAGAAAACCAGAAGCAAGCAATGTTGAGATCTTGATACCCAAGAGCTATAAATCGGCAATAGAATCTCCCCAGTCCGATAAATGGCAAGAAGCCATGGATGATGAAATAGCTACAATGCAAGAGAGGGGTGTCTGGGACTTAGTGCCTGCACCCATCTCACAACAAAAAATTATAGGAAGTAGATGGGTTTATACCATTAAGAAGGATGAAAGGGGAAATGTTAAACGATTCAAAGCTCGCCTAGTAGCTTAAGGATATACCCAGATAAAAGGGGACTCATATGATGAAGTGTTTAGCCCTGTGATTAATTTTAGTTTAATCAGAGCTTTCTTCTCCATATTCGTTTGCATGCTTAAATGGAAACATTTTCAACTGGACATTAAGTCCGCATATCTTTATGCAAAGTTGAATGATAAAATTTTCTTGAGACAACCACATGGATATGTCGATCCAAATCAGCCTCAATATGTTTGTTTGCTTAAGAAAGCAATATATGGCCTTCACCAAAGCGGAAGGGAATGGTATACAGAGCTTGACACCACTTTGAAAAAATTAAACTTTTTAAAATTTAAATGGTGCAACTGTGCTTATACATATCAGAATAAAGTATTAATGCTGATTTACGTAGACGACATAATTTTGTTTGCTAAACAACAAAATGATATAGACCATACAGTTTCACTTTTGAGTAAAGAATTTGATATCAAAGAATTGGGAAAAGTCAAAAGACTTTTGGGTGTGGAATTTAAGGAGATTGAAGACAAATTTTATATACATCAAGGTGATTACATTGACAAAGTTTGTCAGATGTTTAAAAGGTTCAAATATCCAATTTCCTCACTACCTATTACAAAGGGTAACATCTTAAGTAAAATTGATTGCCCAATGAATGATAGTGAATTAACACAAATGCAGGGTTTCCCTTACAGAAGCTTGATTGGATGCCTAGCCTATCTGTCTAGCAGAACTAGACCAGACATATGCTATGCAGTCAATATTCTATCTCAGTTTCAAGAGAATCCAGGAATAAAGCATTGGGATGCATTATTAAAGTTAATGGGATATGTTGAAAAGACCAGAGAGTATATGTTAAATTTGTCAAATATTTGTGATTTAAGGCTAAACTGCTACTCAGACTCAGATTTTGCAGCCAATAGAGATGACAGAGTGTCACTTGGTGGTATGTTGTTCATGATTGATAAAGTACCAATTTCTTGGCGGACATTTAAGCACAAGTGTGTTAGTCTGTCAACGATGGAAGCTGAATATGTTTCGTTGGCAGAGGTCGCTAAAGAAATGATATGGATGCAAAACATTTTGGAGGAATGTAAAATGCTAGGTTTAAAATTTAACAAAAATAATTGTATAATTTTTTGTGACAACCAGGCAGCAATAAACTTTTCAAATTCCCCCATTGAGAATAATAGAACTAAGCACATAGATATAAAGTATCATTTTTTAAGGAACTTAGTTGTAAACGAGTCTTTTAAAATTAACTTTGTTAATACTAAAGATAACGTAGCAGATTACTTCACGAAGCCAATGACTAAAGATAGAGTTTTAAAATTTAGTAATGATATCTTTAAAATATAAAATTTAACTGTTCAAATAAAAATTTTACTTTAAATTTTTTTTCATATTTTCAAAGTATAAATGGTTAGGGTATTTTATAATTTATTCCTCTCTCATTGATACAAATGAAATGTATCTTGAGTATATATTGTTATGTGACAATGAACTGTTACTTTTCTCACATTACACTTAAAAAAATATATATATATCCATTTTTACTACACGCATAATGCATTTTCGCTTATGTGAATAAAATGTTATCTGAATGTACATTATTGAAACATAAAATTTTTAATCTGTGTTTTTCTCATATGTATATTTACCTTCTGTATCTTTTATTATCATTGCCATTGTATTGGGTATTTAGTGTGTATACTAGTCATGGGCTAAGATAATAAAACTTAAATTTTTAATCTTAAATGTTAAATTTCATAGTTATACATTAAATTTTCTACAAACTTGAATTTGATGTTTAGACTTAAATTTTTAATCTTAAATGTTAAATTTCATAGTTATACACTAAATTTTCTACAATTTGATTTTGATGTTTAGATTTAAATTTTTAATCTTAAATGTTAAATTTCATAGTTATACACTAAATTTTCTACAACTTGATTTTGATGTTTAGATTTAAATTTTTAATCTTAAATATTAAAATTGATAACTATACCTAAAATTTTTCTAGAGCTTAAAATTTTTGATATCTTTAGATTTTTAAATTTTTAAACTTAATGTTTGTTTATAAATTTTCAAAATAGTAAAGAAATAGCTTTCTTCAGTATGAGCTAGTACTTAAGAAAGGGCAATAGTATGGTTATACTGTTTTCTTTGACTATGTTATCCTTAAACATGTAATTTAAAGAATGCTTATGATCTGCATAATAGATAAGTGTACTCATTTGATTGTTGCCATTTTGAGAAAAGGCTATTCACTTTCTAAATGTTATAAGTGTTATAAATTTCTTTAATGTATAAAATTTTTGTGTATGCATACATTATGTTTTTAGGATACTAAGAACTTTGATTCTTAGAATAACCTTTTGTTGGATGAAAGCATGGGCGCCGAGAGTTGGTGTTTTTGCATGAGGGGGCCGATTGTTAGAAACTTGGTTTTGTTTACGTCGCGATTCTCGTTTCGAGGGAGCGTGACGTCATTATTAAAATGATTATTCCGTTCTCGTGAACGAATCGCGATGTGGACAAAACTTGGCTGATCATGCAAATCACCTTTCTCGCCGCTCACGCATCCTGTTTTGCATATCCAGAGGGCGTTGCCGGCAACGGTTATGTTCCGGAACGCACCCATCTTCGGGTATAAAGGCTAGACACTTTTCTGGTTTTAAGTCAGATCGCTTCAAAGGAGATCGCTTTTAAGTGAGATCGCTTTGTCAGTAGATCGCTCTGGTTTTAATGTAGATCGTTTTGATCGACGGATCGATCGCTTGGAAAGCTCGTTGGATAGCTTGCTTATACTGATCGATGGAAGGATCTAGAAGGATCTAGATCGGGCAGACGGATCTTCGTAAAGTCATGTTTCGATGTTGTCGAAAGTCACGATAAAGTGTTTATCGGTGAACGCGGATATTTAAACTAAACTTAGTAGTTTTGATGGTTCTCAGTTAAGGAGACCATGTTTCCCGTGTTGTGGACTTTATAGTGCTGATCCGGAAAGTTTAAAGTTTTCGCCATAGTGTGTGCCCAGCTAGTGGTGGCGTCGGAAAGTGCACGTGGTCACGTAAGTGTGAAATGCTTTTATTCCACTTACTTGTGTAAATAATACGTTAACCAGAAACGTGTCTAGGCATGGAACTTACACTGAAAAACCTTCATATGAGCTGTAGTGCTCATGTTTTGTAAATAGTATGCTTTGGTTATTTGGCTTACCTGTTTTCATGATATATATACTGTAAGCAAATACAATGGATTCACTCTTCAATAAAAGTGATTTTGATTTAAACTGGAACTGTTCTCATTTAACACTTCTACAGCTACTTGTATTCCTACAACTACTATCTAACGTTTGTTATAGCTGCAACACTCTGTTTTAAATTTTCAACGAAGTTGTGGAACCAGAATTTCGTGGCTCATAGTTATTCTATCACCAGCTTCATCAGAAATTTAATTATACGTTAATTTTCAATATATAACTTACGGATATGATACATATTTCCGTCAAAATGCAAGTTTAAAAATAAAAAAAAAATAACATTGAAAATACCTACTGCTAAAGTAAAATGTTTTTACATAGTGTATAAAACAAAAGCATATCAGTAGCACAAACTGAGAGAAATTTTAGATGGTACTGGCTCACTGAAACAAAATATGCTCAATTCTCAAATTATAATTTAGTTAATTAGATGAATGCGAATAGAAAAATGCTTTTGGGACTCTATTGCTTAGAAAATACGGGGAAAAACTCAATTGTGTATTTATTTTGAATATATTTTAAGGAAAATAATCCTTCATTTTTATGTAAACTGCAAAGATGTAAAAATGCTTTAACTATTTCAGATTCTATTAAGAATAAGATAGATGGAAAAGAATGTTTAAACATTACACAGCATTAAATCAATACACGTAGAATCACACTTAAAAAATAATAAATATTTTAGAGAAATATTAATTAATAATGAAACCTATTACAAAGAAATGAATGTTGTGCATTTTTTAATTCATATAATTTTAAACTTGATGGAAAAGGATGTTTCAACATTATCTGACAATGTACTCTATATATGCAGAACCACATTTATTTGAAACTGTATCCATCAATAAAGTGAAAATTATGCAACTTAGTACTGGTACTAGGTTCATGCACGGAGGAAAAATGGCGACAGCAAGTTCGGTCAAAATTCCCTGTAACAAAGAATTTTTATTGAAAAATCCTTAATTTTAGGGAATTCTAAAAAAAAAAAGACAAAACTGGGAGATTCTCATTAAAAATCGGGAAAACGGGAGAAATCGCCAAAAACCGAGAGTTTCCCAGATAAACCAGCAGAGTTGGCACTTGGCAGCTATGAGATGGATGGAAAAGATACTAATGGACTCTCGACGATTCACGAAAACAAAATAAATTGCGCAATCAAACTGTTTACAAAAAAATAATTAAAAAATACAGCTTTATAATTTACAAGAATATGACAATAAGCTAGTTTAGTTAATCTAACATGCAGTATTTAGAAAATGGAGATAACTGATTGTGCAATCATACTATTTATACAAATATAATTAAAATAATTAACCAGAATATGAAAATAAACCAGTTTAGTCAATCTAATATGCAATATTTTAAATATGGGGATAGATGGGAGAAAGATACTAATGGATTCTTGGCGATTCACGAGAGCATAAACAGAATTGTGTAATGAACTGTTTAGCTATTTATGTCGAATTTGACAACTTTACTACCATGAGAAAAGCAATCAATGTACATTATACGTGGGCCACGGCCATAAATCCCTACTATCATGCTGACTAGCATGACTGTGCACATAGCCATAAATATACATGGGCCTGGATAAAAGGCAATTTTCCATAGAAAACAATGCAAATTCTGTAATCCGTTATATGAGGATGTTTCAAGTGAAAACAATGGAGAATACATAGTAACTGATATCGGTAGGAACAAACAGGTCTTCATGAACATTGGTGTAGATTACAATGAAAAAATAATCGAAATGAAACAAACATTTTCATCCACCTCCGTTTTAAGAAATTCGTCAAAGACGGAAATCCATTCTGTGAACAGAACACTTGCACCCATGCTATGTGAGCATTTTTTAGTTTTTAAAGAGGCATAGTTTAAAAAAGTATTGCTTAATATACCTGAAAATAAAAACCCTTAGTTAGTGCAAGGGGTACTACCAGCATGCTAAATTTAACCCAAATTCAAACGAGTATGGTTTTGATACTCGTTGATTTCACATGAAATGACCCTGCTGTTATTAACTAAAAAATTAACAAAACATGCAATTAAAAGTGTGACTCACCTCATTGTTGAAATGAAAACCTATATTTGTAGTTAAGAGTATTTAGTTTATTATAACTTTCACCCTTAATAAATATTCAATGCAACAAATTCAATAACTTCATTTTTTTAACTCAATGCATTAATTTTTCAGTGCAATGCATGTTGCAATCACAATTATTGCATAGTTTATTCTATAAAATAAACATACAAAATTTTTATTAAGCAGTTTTTGCTCGAATAGCAGCTCTTTTTCCCGTGACTGCTTGGAAACCAGATTTAATGCTAGCTACAGAACAGCGTGACCCACATGTTTCACACTGTAGGAAGAACAGTCTTGTATCCTTCTGTAAAATTGTATCTGGTGAACGACATGTATGACACGTTACGTATTCCTCTGAAATATAAAAGAACATGTTTTAATATATGAAATATTTAGAAAGAATATATAAATTATTTGGGAACATTTGAAATATTTAAAATTAGAAATGCAGTTTATGGCTGTCAGTTATTTTTTTTTTTAAAACTTGAGTAATCAGTAAAATGTTTATAATGAAAGAAAGTTAAAACTTTCTAATATATAAATGGAAATTTGTTTTGCAAATATCACAAATATATTTACCATAAACTGTGATGCAACTCTCACAATGCTGTTTCATGTTTAGCAGCAAGTGAACCAAGAGTTTTAGTGACAAACACACTTCTTCAGAGCAAGTATAAGGTCCAGTTTGTTTTTTGAAGCTGATTTCGAGCAACCATTTGTCTCTGTCCCAAATGTGCTCTATGGGATTGAAAGCTGGAGAATATACTGGTCATTTGATTCAACTAATATCATCAGTCATTAGATATATTTCCACAGCTAGTGTACAATATAGTATGATAATTTTACTGCATTTTAAATGCTTATTTGGAATACACAACTAATTACCAACATGTAATCACTGGTTTTGGAGAGCATAAGTTAGTTTCCTGCTCATTTTGGCTGTTATTTTAAAATAAATTTTAATTATTTCAATTTAGCAGAAACCTATTTAATGATTTGCAAGCATAAATTACAAGAAAAATTAACTTTATTTGAAAGTTAATCACAAATTAAACTCAAGCACTAGCAACACAGATTAGTTTTCAATGAAGAAAAAAAAAGAATATTTTCATTTGAAAATGATGAAATTTTCTGTAATACATTTATTGAAAGTCAAACTGCATATTAAATAAGAAACATTTGATGGAATGTTAGCTAGACAACCATAACAAACAGTTTTATAAATACTACATATGTAAATCTTTGCAGCAAAAATGAACTGAGTTCAGGAATTGAACAATACTTTGCTAGAAACTAAGATATAACTTACATTGCCATTATGGTAACAACTGTAAATGTTATTGATAAGCTAGTAATGCACACCAAAAACAAGTAAAATCCTAAGTGTATAACTTACTTATGTAACGCCTTAAAACATTTTCTATTTGCTTTTGTTGAAATCTGCCTTTTATTATGAGTTGATTGTTTGCATCCACAGAGCCACTGGAATAAGTTGTACAAATTAGTTCAATAAATTACACATACATTTGGGACTACACATAAATTTGAGACACACACACACAAAAAAAAAAAAATACATTTATGAAATAATACATAAAAGTAGGTTAACAGGGTTCCTACTAACTCTGAAAATTGAGGAAGAATCCAAAATGTTTTGCATAATTGAAATAATTTATAAACATTTAAATGGTGTTACAATTAATAAAAACTGCATTTATTTATATAATATACAAAAATATAACAAATATAGTGCAAATGACAAAAGTTTAAATAAGTGAATTTGCATCCCGCAGATACAAGAGGTCTGCTTTCGTTTGAGATTAGTATTTGTAGAAGTTGAAGTCTGCTTTAGTTAGATTAGTATTTGCAGAAGTTAGTCTTAAATCACATTTTTTTTCTCAGCATTTTGGTGAAAGATAGCTCAATTAAATTTCAGGGATCAATGAAAATGCTATTTTTGATGACAAATGATAAGAAAATTTAGGGGTTCGCATTTAGCTCTTATGGACATGGAAATTGTGATCATCCTCCCCCTCCCCTTTTGTATTTTGGTGAAGTATAGTTCAAATAAATTTCAGAGTTCAATTTAAGATTACCATTTTTGATGTTTAGCAACAGGTAACAAGACTTAAGAGAAACAAATTTTATTTTCCCATGGACACTGAACTCGCAATATATTTTCTCAGCATTTTGTTCCCCATAAATTTTAAGGATCAACTAAAAAATGTGATTTTTGATGTTTAGCAACAAAATTTTAGAGAAACAAATTTGCCTCCTGTGGATATGGGAATTGTGATGTTTTATGAATATCTCGACAAAATTTAGCAAGATTTGCACACTTTAGATTTTATAAATTTTAGGGATATTTTTCTAAATTTCTATAAAAAAATTTTGTAAAAATTTATATTGCACTTTTTTTATCGAGAAAACGGGACAAATTGTAGTCTTGCAGACTAGTAGCTATGGAATTTGTGAAGAAATTGTTAATGAAATAGCATATTAAAATGATAGCATGTTTTCAAAATAACTGAAAGATTGGCATGTTTTTTTCTTTTGTATAAATGCAGAAACACCTTTAATTTTACCCATCATTGTACTAGCATTGCCTGAACTAAATGCAGTGATGCCAACCCTTGCATGGTCTAGTTAGTAACATAACATTATATTTTCAGTAACAACTTCTAAATTTTGTAATAACAATATACATTTTCTTAATTTATAAATAAAACATAATATAAAGGTAGCTGACATTTTAAGATTTTAATAGTAACAAAGAAAAACATTAAGTTGCAATATATTGAGTTAATTTAAAGCTGTAAAAATATAAATTATTTTTTAAAAGTGCAATATTTCAATGTATTTTGAAAATGTTTATTTATGCTTTCTATGACACTAATTATTTAAAAGGAAGAATAAAATGAGTTACCCTGTTAAGATGCAATGGAAAATAAATGTTTTGGAATACTTCATTACCAAGGAAATAAAAGGATAAAAACTAAAATTGCAATAAATACCTCATTTTTATATTTTTTTTCAAGAAAATAATCATTCATTTTTATACAAATTGCAAAAATATAAAAGCTGTTTATATAAATTATGATTCTATGAAAAGTAAGATAGATGGAATTGGATGTTTCAATAATACTCACGGATTGCATAAAAATAATAATTATTTTATGAAAATAGGAGGAAACAAAACATCGATGGAAATGGATGCAGAGTGGGGAGCACTTACAAGCATTAAAAAGGCTGAGAAAAGTGATTAATTTTTATAAAAAGGTGGCTTTTTACTATGATCACTCAGTGCATATTATTGTAATTTAATTTTAATTTAAGCACAGTACATGTGTTAATTGAAATTGCTTTTAATTTCTGATCATACTATGGAAGAAAAGAGATTAACTCTATCTTTATGGCTTATACAATTATATTTAAAAACAAAGTTTGAATTAATTGCATTGTTTAAAACATGAATTTGAAGATAAAGCAGAGAGCAAGTTTCTCTAACTTAATGGTTTAATATTTATATTCTGAATTTTTAAATTGGAAATACCTCCCAATATTAACTTTCCAATTTAGCTTATTCATGTAGGTGATCTCATCTGTAATTCCATGAATTGAATTTCCTTTTATTTCTTCAGGTATTAAAATCTCAAGACTATGCAGTTGCATTATGTTGTGGCAATGCCTTCGGGCTGAGATCATAAACACAAAAATAGCAAAAAAGACCACATTTTTAGAGGCTATTTCTTCAGATCCAAGAGTTAATTTAAAAAACTAATTTCAGATTTGGATTAAGCATGGTCAAATTAGTAAACATGAATCTTTTCAGCAGCCTGAGTTGCATTTGGTGCTGTGACACATTGACACTGTGCTTTTAGAGAAGTGATTAGCCATAATCATTAATTAGAATATGAAAATAAACTAGTTTAGTCAATCTAATGTCAGGGTTCATTCTAGGATTTCAAAAGGGCAGGATGCTAACTTTCCACATTGTATACAAAAGGGCATAATTATAAATTTTAGCTAAAGAATGCATTGTATAATGTGGTCCACATGTAAAATGTGAAAAAGATACAGATAATTTACCTATTTCAAAACTTAAAATCAAAGCATATAAATAATTAATAAAACAAAATTGCAAATATACAGAAAATTTTATAATTACATATCTCTTACTTTAAAATATATTATTTATAAATTTATTTTTCTAACTGCACAAATTGAAGATAATAGTTAGAATCCTAATAATTTAGGCTGCTTACTGAAGATCAGAAAAGTATAAAAATACTTATGCATCATTTTATATACACAAACATAAATTTTTATAATATGAGGGGGGGGGGGGGGGGGATTTATAAGGGGTTCATAATAACAATGATGGTTATTCGTAAGTTATTTCTTAATCTGTGTGGGAATGGTGCTTAATAACCCTGCTTTAAATAAATATTCATGTGTCATGCAAGTGCTAATACACTTCTTATTGATAGAAAACAATAAGGAATATTAATTAAAGGGAAGGAATAAAACCCATTGTAAACAATGCCTGGGCTCAAAGCAGTCAGTCACTGGCTGGTAGGTTCATGATGAGACCAATTATTGACAACTGAAAAATGTGCGATGTTTTTTTTTTCAACTTCTTTGATGTTATGCAAAATTGTATTTAAATATTTTGTATAATAATTAAAAAATTTACAGATATATTACCCATACTTTAACTTATTTACAGGTTTATTATATGGTAGACATAAGTCAAACAACCGATCCTTCCCTCCATACCTTGAGCTGACGAGTATCAGTTAGGTGCAAGACACTACTATGTCTATGAACAAGGAAAAGTTTCCTTGAGAGATCTACTTCTGTTAAGATCTATTATTTGGCGAAGGGGGTGGAGTGAAAGTTAGGGGAAATTTACGATTAGGGGGATTGGCAAAATGCAAAACTTATTTTTCCTGATAACACAAATTTACAAATATATTTTTATTTTTTAAAAGTAATATTGTTAACGTGCATTTATTGCTAACTTCTCATTTTTGATATTGAATACATTTTCAAAACTTATTTTATGTGCTTTTTTTAAATCCAAGTTTTCTGCAAGTCACTGTCAGTATCCCCCCCTTCCAATTCTTAAAAGTTTTCAAAATTTTCATTTTTCATTTATCCATTTTCTGAATATTTTAAACATTTGTCACTCATTTTTTTTAACTTTGTTTAAAATCTTGCCAAAGTTTTTTATTATAGGTCTTTTTCAGTGTTTTATAATTGTTTCCCAAGTCATCTATAAAAATTCATTTACCATGAAGCATTCAAATACTTTTAGGGGCAATTTTAAATTTCTTTTCCCCCATAACACTTTACTTATTCAACATTTTTTCAGCTTTAATTTTTTACCAAAATTACAGATTATTTCTGAATATGCCTGTTTCTTAAGTTTTTAAATTCTCTTATCTTGATCTTTTTTTTTCACAGCTGATAAAGCATTTACTATTAATATTTATGCCTTTTTTATTAAGAAAGCCGGTCACTCTTTTTTTAATTTATGGGATTTTACCAATGAGTTTCTGCGATTTTTAAATAATCTATACTCTTGTTTCTACCTTTTGATCACTTACGCTGTAACTTTTAAATTACCGCAATCCCGATATTTTGGTCATTTTTCCAGTTATATTATCGGACATTATAAACTTAGCAACCATTTTTATTGTAAAATTTCCCCAACATGTTTATTTTATAACAACTAAATTCTTTATCCTTTTAAAGAAATTTGATTTTATTTAATATTTTGACATTTCTGAATTTAAAAAACACCAGTTTGTATCGCTAAAAACATAGGCCGTTTTATTGCTGTACTGGAATTTTTCGATCAACGGGGTGGGGCATGAAACAACTTTGGCCACAGATAAGTTGAAAATCGAGCCGATTTAACTTTGAATTAAAAATAATTGTTTACAGTTGGCACTACTGAAAACACAACTAAGCGGTAAACAGTTTAAAGAATACAAACATTTTTAGTTTTTACATCATCGATGACAGATTAATAACTTAAAACAAGGTATCATTTATAACAGGAAATATGAAATTTTTCTAATGGAGAAAATATTGCACTCCGAAACTTTAACAATTGCAAAATTCTTCCGATCTATAATATCTAGGCAGCATAGAAGCCTCCAAATGCGCTATTTTTGCTATCGTCATGTTACTGTATGATCATTTATGGACCGTGCATATGTAAGTTGAAATAGAACAATACATAATGTCGCAATATCGACAATTTAACTCCGAAAAACATCCCCAAGCTTGACGCCCTTTATTAGCGCCTGGTATCCCCAGCTACAGCATATACCCAAAACAATTGCATATAGATTAATTTTTTTTAATTTATCATGATTGCAAAATATGTTATGAATATTTAACCAATAAATAAATTTACAAGCCAAAAATGGAGAGGGCAGTTTTTGCACACCATTTTTATTTTAATGCGCGATTTTAATTCAGTTTGTGCATCCGTTTTCGGAAACAGTTTAAAATTTGAGGTGTGTAAAAATGATGAAAACTCTATTAGAACAGTGTATAAAAGTGGGGGCACTCCGAATTTCGGTGAGGTGCTGTTGGGATCAATTGCTAGAATGTGCTGCGCCCGAGTATGTCTTTGGGTGAGTGGGAATTTTAACGGGGTGGGTTGGGGAGAAATGATTAGGATATCTATGGAATATTCACTCGAGGGGGGGGGGGGCAATGAAAAACCCTTTATGATAATAAGGAGTGTATCACTTTTTGGTGTCGCCTACTTGAGTGGTTAAGCTCAGAGGGATGCGATTTCATCCTGAGGAGAGGAGGTTGCCGACAAAGGGTGAAGGATGCCCCAGGAAGTGTTCAGTTTTGTTGGGGTCCAGAACTTGCTGGTGAATTTAAAAAATAATACAAGGTACATAATGTACAATGTAAAAATTTCAGTTGCACAACTTCGCTGGAATTTAAGAAGAGTTGCAGTGATAACAACGTCAATGGCAGTTGTAAGTAAATACAAAATAATTGTAGAGGTGTTGAAAAAAGCAGTTCCAATTTAATTCAAATCACTTTTTATTGAGAAGCGAATCCATTGTGTTTGCTTACATATTTCTGGCATTGTAACACAAAGCAAGCATACTATGTACAAATATTTGAGCTCTCAAGCTCAATCATAAGGTTTCAGAAAAGTTCCAAGCTCAGATACATTCCTGGTTTAAGCAATCCTTGAAATACACGGGTAAGTAGAACAAAAAGCTTTTTAGACTTACATAACTTCGTGCATTTCCCAATGCCACCTATAGCTGGTCACACACTACAGCTAAAACTTTAAAACTTTACGGATTAACACTACATAAAGTCCAAAACACGGAATAACATGGTCTCCTTGACTGAGAACCATCAAAACTTAAGACCACTTTTACTAAACTAAGATCCACCTTTACTTGGATCAAACATCCGCGTCAACGATAAATACTATCAATGCATTCGACAACTTCGAACAAGACTATGTCGATCCGTCTTAACATCGATCTAACGATCAATACACCCAATACACCGATCCGTCAGCGATCTGCGATGTCCGTCGATCAATATCGATCTGCTTAAACCAAAAATGTGTCCAGCATTTATATCCGACGATGGGTGCATTCCGGAACACAATCGTCGTCGGCAACGCAATGGATATGCAAAACAGGATGCGTGAGCGGCGAGAAGGTGATTTGCATGATAAGCCCAGTTTGTTTACATCGCGATTCGTTCACGAGAACGGAAGAATCATTTAGAATAATGACGTCATGCTCCCGCGAAACGAGAATCGCGACGTAAACAAAACCAAGTTTCCAACAGTTTGGTACACTCTCCATTCGCTTGTAAATACTGCTGTGACATTTGTGTGGGAAAAAACTTCACACCTTTCTCGATGTTTTGATAATTTGAGAATGCACGGTAAGGTATCATTATGAAAAGGGGCCGCCGGGGCGGTATTTTTCGATGCCAGGGCGCAAAATTGTAGTACTGTTGCAGGCAGGGTGGGATTTTTAATTCTTGAGGGCAGCGGGACGGGCTGCCCTGCGAAAAATGCCTAGAATGAACCCTGGTAACATGCAGCATTTAGAAGATGGAATTAGATGGTAAAGAAACTAATGGACTCTTCTTGATTCACGAAAACAAACTTAATTGTGCAATCACAGTGTCTATGAGAAAATAATTAACCAGAACATAAAAATAAGCTAGTTTAGTCAATCTAATATGTAATATTTAGAAGATGGAGACAGATGGAAAAGATATTAATGAACTTTTGGCACTTCATGACAATATAAACCAATGCAAAAATAATTAAAAAACTAACCTCAATAATTAACAAGAATATTGAAATAAGCTAATTTAGTCAATCTAATATGCAATATTTAGAATATGGAGATGAATGGAAAAATATACTAATGGATTCTCAGTGCTTCATGAGAACAAACTGAATTCTGCAATCATACATTATATGCAAAAATATTAAAACATTAATCATAATAATTAACCAGAATATGAAAATATGATAATTTAGTCAATCTAATATGCAATATTTAGAAGATGGATGGAAAAAAATACCAATAGTCTTTTGGCGATTCATGAGAACATAAACTGAATTGAGCAATTGTACTGTTTATGCAAAATGAACCTTATTAATTAACCAGAATATAGAAATAAGCTTGTTTAGTCAATTTAATATGCAATATTTAGAAGATGGAGATTGATGGAAAAAGATACTAATGGACTATCCACACTTTACGAGAACATAAACTGAATTGCAGAATTATATAATTTGAGAAAATTAAAAAAATTAACCTTAATAATTAGCCAGAATATAAAAATATGCTAGATTAGTCAATCTAATATGCAATACTTAGAAGATGGCGATGGATGGAAAAGGATACTAATAGCTACTTGAAGATTCATGAGAACAAACTAAATTGCAAAATCACACAGTTTATGTAAAAATAATTAAATTAACAGTTTAGTGATATATGCTGAATTTTACAACAGTTTAAGAAATATATTTATTACTTCCATGAAAAAAAAAGTGATCTTAGTTTATATTTAAAATGATAGTAAATCCCTATCACATAGCTGCCAACCTGGAAGAAAATAGGAGCACTTCACCCGACATTGATGTTATAAAAGAGATAAAGCATGCAAATTGTTATTAAGCATGAACAGTTGTTTTTATATGTTATTCAACTAATAAATATTTATAAAACAAGAAAACTTCATATTTTAATTTATTTATCAAATGTTTCACCTTCTTCTGAGTTATTCAAACACATTTAGGTGTGTAACTATTTTGTACAAATTAACACAAAAATTATAACCAAAGATGATAAAAAAAAATGATGCTCAATAGTAAAATGTTTTAAAATTTGTCTGCTGTCACAATTTACATGTCTGCCTTTTTAGAAAGTGCAACTGCTGTTGCAGATTTAGCCTTTTTTAAGAAAGCTTTATCAAATAGTTGCGAATAACAAGCCCCTGTAACACGAGTTTTGGCAATTAAAATTGCCCATAGTGTTTTGCATACTCATTGAGCTTTGGAAGTCTGTTTTATTGCATCGCACAAAAGCTGAATATTTGCTCACAAGAAGCATTACTGTGTCGGAATATTAAGATTCCCAATATAATCCTACTTAGATGGGTATATAAGGGTTTACCAAAGGGTCCCATTTTCTTTGAAAGCATAACCCATTGGTAATCAGCTCATTCTGCAGACAATACATTTTCTGCAACAGAAGCCAATTGATAATGTAAGAATTCTGATTCTAGTTTGTCAACAGCATCAAAAAAAAGATTATGTTCTTTCTTTAACAACAAGCAAGGAAAAGAATCAACGAAATACTTAAGTGATGAAAATTTAACACAGCTTTTTTTTAGATACATCAGCAACTTCAGCATGCTGTAGTAATTCTGAACATGTAGGGAAACTAAAAAAATATTTTTTCATATAGGTGAAAAATTCCTCAATTTAGTTTGTAGTTTTTCACACATTTTGCATTTTGTGAACCAATTGTGATTTCATCATGATTTTCGTGATTTAAGGAGTCATTATATTTTATATCAAACACAGATTGTGAATTTTTCATTGTGAAACTTTCATTTCCAGTAAAAAAGAAACTGTATTTGATGTCTGCATTTCCTTCAATTGAAATTTTTTTGTCCACATGGCGTTTGGTTTTGGCTTGGGCAATAATATCCCCACTTCCACTGTGAAATTTTGAAGTCCATTGCACAGATTGAGCAAAAAGCATATTCAAATTCACTACTTTTAGATAATTTCAAAATAACATAGTTGCCACCCTACCACAAAGGAAAATAGGCACACATTTCATGAGGAAAAACAAATTAAGATTTTTGGCTGCACAGGGCACATTAATGCAATTAAACCTTAAATTGTACAGCAACTAATACTCACATATATTGTGCTTATTTAACACATACTCAACAATGAAATGGAATAATTTTACCAAATTATTTTTATTAAGTACTAAAATTCATTGCAGATGATTTAGCTTTTCTCAGCATGCTCTAATAATTTTGAATCTATATTTTCTTAATATTTATTATTCTCAGAAATCATTTAAATTAACATTATTATGCTATTTTCATTTAAACTAAATGATGAAACAAGTGTTAATTTTCAATTAAAATTCTAAAAATATGTAAATGTAAATACAAATGCATCAAATTCTAATTTATGCTTATGAAATGGTTGTATTTATTAAGTACCCAAATTATTATTTTAATATCATTATTCAGAAAATAGTTCCTTATTTCATTGATAAGTTTGAAAAATATTTTTTCTGTATAAAATATGAAATAATTACAAAAATTGTGGACAATGCAGACAGATTGCAAAAGTGGAAATTATTATCACAATTAAACGAAATATAAGGAGGATAGTGCACAAATGCTGTTTTTCGCTATACTGCAAAATAGCCTTTAATTTCATTAATAATGCATTTGAACAATAGTTTTTCTGTACAAAATATGAAATAATAATAATAAATTTTGAAGTTGCAAAAGTGGAAATTATTTTCACAATTATACGAAATATAAGGAGGATTGCACACAAATGCCATTTTTCGTGAAACTGCTACAAACTAGCCTTTTATTTCATTAATAATACATTTGAACAATAGTTTTTCTGCATAAAATACAAAATAATTACAAAAAATTGATTATGCAAATAGGTTGCAAAAGTGGAAAAATAGTTTCACAATTAAATGAAGTATAAAGAGGATTGCGCACAAATGCTGTTTTTAATGAAACTGCCACAAGAAAGATTTTCATTTCATTAATATGTTTCTAAAATGTGTTGTATATAAAACAAAATAATTTAATAAAATTTTAGTCAATGCAAATGAGTTTCTCCCACATTAATTAGATAATCATTGGCCATCTCTCTCGCTCGTGATGCTGTGGGAATAATTGCCATTTGAGATAAGCTAGGAAACTTATTTTTAGATGAAAAAATGGGAAAACTTTGATATCAAAATTTGTGACTTAGTTTCACATTTCATGACATTTTCGGAACATCCGTGATCCATTTCCAATTTTTTTACTTTTGCAACCTGTAGATACAAATACAAAAATACAAACATCACTTGCGATCTATTCATACACCACAGTAGCAGAAAAGTTACAAGCAAAAAACAACTGAAAGTAATGACTTGCATTCGCATTATTTCTGCCTAAAAAAGGGGGAAAATGAGGCCAGCTGAGTGAAAACTCGACTTACCCGGGAGCCTCCAAAAAGTTCGAATGCGTAGGGAGAGTGCGTGGATTCTTTTTGCTGTCCCTTTTTCTTCACAAAGCTATGCATTTGCGGGAATTTAGAAAATAGGGGAAATATGTACATATATTTAAAAAAATTATTTGCTTTAAAAAAAATTTTTTTTTTTTTTTTCATGAAAATCGGATTTCCGGGGCAAGCTATAAAAAACAGAGAAACTCTGAGTAAATCGGAACACTTAGCAGCTATGCCATTGTAACATTGATTTGATTGATATCATCATACATGCAGCCACAAATTTATGTTGGTCTTGGAAAAAGGCAATTTTACATAGGAAACTATGAAAATTCCAACGAAATCGCAGTAATCAGAATCTCGGGCTGGCGTTGACAACAATTGGCTGAGAATTCCAGAAAGCTTGCAATTTCACTGTTTTGGTACAGTTTGTGGGCAAAAGTTAAAAATTTTCTTTATTTGTAGCAGTTTGGAGCAACATTTTCAAATTGACACAAACTTTCCAACATTGCTTAATACATATGTATGAAATATAAATAAATTTTACATTTCTTGCATTTAGAAAGACAAACTTTTTTTTACAATCCAGGATACCACAAAATACTTTATTGATTAGGGTGATTGTATTTCAAATTTCAGATGAATACAAATAAAATTCGGGCTCAAACAAAAGGAAGTTGGAGACTTACAGTTCTTGGATATAGGTATACAATAAAATATACAAACATGGGAAAGAATAAAAAGTCACTTTCTGCAATGAGTTAGCATTGTGGATTGTTAAATTGTGCCCTTATTTAATATTGAATAACATACCTGGTACCCAATTCAGCTAATAAAAACGCTTGCAAATGCCTTGGTTGTCTGTGAACCCTAGAATAAATGTGACAATTAATAAACAATTTACACACAAATGTGTAAAATAATGGAAAAATGTATAAAATAAAAACTCACATTTTACAAATTTCTAAAAAGTTTGCAAACGAAGTTTTTTTAGTACCGACACGCAGAACCTGGGGCGGCCTCATGATGAATCTACGTTTTTCTCCGGCAACCATATCTGGATTCTTTTCTCTCATGATATTAAAAACTCGAATCAAGAGCTACAAAAGAAAATAATATACAGTAATGAACTATCAGAAACATTTTAGTGATAATAGTAGTTCTATTTAGAGCATAAATGAATGCAATATTCATATTTAAATATAGAGCACACAAATTAAAAAACAAGAAAACTAAAAAAAAATAGGTTGGCATACAATCTATACTATTAACCCTCTCGTGATGGCAGCATTCCGGAACTGCCGCGGCCCAAAGGACGGTTTCCAAACTGTTCCCAGAGGACGGCAAATTTTTTGCGCTAAGCCTTAACTCTCTAAAAAAATTCACTAAAAATCATCTATTCAACACAGAAATCTACTTTTTTCAGGAATAAAAGAAATATTTATTTTCAATTTGATGTATATTTTTCATACAAATCTGAATACAAAATACTCATTAGTTGCTCCCATTCTTTTATCTGAAATAAACAAATAATTTCACTGCCTCTAAAACCCAAACAAAAAAAAAAAATACTCTCTTATATTCCTACGATTCACCAATGAAATCATAAAGCTCAAATCAAAACGTGACCCGAAACTCAATTATAAAATTGATAATGCTGTGAGAAGTGCTGTATTTGTTTATACTACAAAACCATGTTCCACCGCTCCAAATGGAGAAATAATTCATTGGATCCTCCTTATGCCAAGGTCAAGTATCTGCAAAATACATTGAAGTTGTTTCCACAGACATTTAACGCGATCTAGTAGACAAATTAAAACGTTCCACGTGAAAACAAGCGTACGAGCCAGTCGCCGTTTACGGTAAAGTTTTCTCCGTCACAAGTGTGTGCCGTCTGTCCTTGAACGCAAGTTCGCAGCCGACACGCAGGCATGCCAACCATCACGAAAGGGTTAAAAGTTGATTTGGCATTTGAAATTGCAAAGTTCCTACTCACCCTAGAAATATGCAGATTTATTTAAAAGGTGAGTATCGAACCGAAGAGGAGTCCTGAAACTATTCTCATTCATAAATGAAGTTACAATCTCATTTTTTTTAACAATAGATAGATAAATTTTGAAGTGCCTTTAGAGGCCAGATTTTCGATAAAGTTGATAATTTCTTTTTATCTGAAAAATGCAAAAGAACTTATTCAGAACACAGATTTCCAACTCTTTTTTATAATTTCTCTTGCTTGTAGAGTTCTGAAGGCTAGACAGCAGGCACTGGTCAAAGTAGAGTTAAAAATATAAATTTCTAAAATCTCCAGTTTTACAGATAGCAGGGATCACACACTTACTAGTACCTTTCGTATTACTTTATGTATTACTAAGCTACATATCAGTTTCATAGCAGATAAATCTAAGTTCGGTATCCGTTTCGTACAAGACTAATCCACAGTTTGTATCATTTGTAGAAATGCAAATTCATTCAAAGTCTTTTATATCACAAATTGACATATGTAAAAATTTTGCAGATTATACTAATTTTTAAAGAGCATAATACCTGTGTTACTAATTTATGATAAAATACTTGCTAAACATCAATAACATCTAGAATATAATCTATAATATATCGGGTGGTCAGAATTAAAACACCCCTACTCTGAGCTCTCTATACATCGAACTACTCAGTGTAAAGGCTCCAAAATTGTAGAACCTACTATTCAAGACATGAGGAAAGGGATTACGCGAAAAAAAAAAAAAATTAGTTCCAGAAACACTGATAGGTGGCACTGTACAACAGAAAATATGCTGAAAAGACAGAAAATAATCACAAAAAAACAAACACATGCGATATGGAATTTTTTCTTTTTAATTTCTTTTGCTGATATGAAAAAAAAAAAAAGATAAAAAGTGAAGAAACTTAAACTGTCATTGTAACTGCAATTTCGCACTGTAAGCACAAAAATTTGAATAAACCCTTGGTTTGCAGCTACTATTTTCTGGGCATAAAAGGGGATAAAATTGGGAAATTTTCATTCTTCTCAGCGATGGCTGTCACACTGCCAGAACGCGCTTTGCTTGTGAAGCTGTTTTATGAAAACAAAGGACATGCTGCAGCTGCACTTCAAGAGTTTCGTAGAATTAAGAATTTGAGCAAAGGACCAATATTTCCACAAGCTCTCAGGAGAATGATCGCTCGATTCGAGAAAACTGAATATCTTGGAGTTCAGACGGGTCGAGGATGCAAATCGACTCATTCAGATGTCGTTGACGATGTTGCCGCTTATTGTTGACAATCAATGGATAATGTTATAGGCTGTAATAGTGAACGTGGAGTGTTAGGACACTTGGGTGTTCCCTACAGCACAGTGCGGAACGTACTGAGAAACATAGTGCATTTTTTCCCGTACAAAATTAGTCACAATCACCACTTGCTGACCATCGACAGGAAGAAGTGACTGACCTTTGTATTGACATTTCTGGGTAGAGTTAAAGTGGATGCATCGTGGCCATGGCAGATTCTATAGAGTGATGAAGCGCATTTCCATCTAAGTGGAACAGTCAACACCCATAACTGTCGTATTTGGGACACGGAAAACCCTCATACCTTCCAAGAGATTCCACTTCACTCACTGAAAGTTACAGTCTGGTGTGGATTCACAGCCACATTCATTCTTGGACCTTTCTTTTTCGAAGAGGCTACTCCCAATGGCCCTGTGACATCTACTGTGACGGCCAGGAGGTACAAAAACAAGCTCGAAAATTTTGTTGTACCCCAACTGCAACAGCACCAATGTCTTGATTCAATTACCTTTATGCAAGATGGAGGGCCTCCACACATTGGACTCTGTGTACAGCAGTTTCTTCGGCAACATTTTACAAATGGTAGAGTAATTAATTAGCCGTGTGTTTCCGACAACCTGGCCATCTCGCTCTCCAGATCTTAATCCCTGTGATTTTTGACTGTGGGGATACTTAAAAAGTCTTGTTTATCAAGGAAGTCTGGTAACCTTGGTAGATTTGAAAGACAGTTTCACTCTGCATGTGAGAAGCATCTTAATTGACCAATTACGATCCGCAGTTGAACAAGCTGTCCACAGACTGCAGATTTTACATCTTGAAGAAGGGAACCATATTGAGCAGCATTCCCTGCATCGATAAGGTCCTTGTGATATGAATGTTTGGTACGTTCGAATAAAATGCGTTAGAAATGTGTATTTTGTGTCTTTTCAGCATATTTTCTGTTGTACAGCGCCACCTATCAGTGTTTCTGGAACTAATTTTTTTTCGCGTAATCCTTTTCCCCATGTCTTGAATAGTAGGTTCAACAATTTTGGAACCTTTACACTGAGTAGTTCGATGTATAGAGAGCTCAGAGTAGGGGTGTTTTAATTCTGATTATCCGGTATATACCAAGGTAGGGTATAGAAAATTCTGAATACGAGGGTCCCATAAGGAAAAAACTGGGTCTCCATACTTACTAGCCTTAGAAGAAACTGTAGATTTTAATGATATTATTTTTAAGGGGAAATTTACATATGTGAAAATTATGCACATTATTCTAATTTTCAAAGAGCATAATACATGTATTACTAATTTATGGTAAAATACTTGCTAAATGCCAATAACATCTGGAATATAATCTATAATATATATATATACTAGGGCAGGGCACAGAGTTCATTCTAGGATTTCAAAAGAGCACATTACGTATGAAAAGGGCACATATTTTTAAAAGGGTCCAATTATAAATTTTAGCTAAGAGATGCATCGCGTAATGTGGCCCACACATAGAATGTAAAACAGATACAGATAATTTATCTATTTTATATATTTATATAAAAACTAGGTGCGGGGCACCACTATGTCTGTTAGCAAGGAAAACTCCCCGTAGTGGATCTAGTTTTGTAAGATATATTATTTGGTTATTGAAGCAGAGGATTTTTAAAAATTAAGAGAAAATTTAAGAGATTGGAAAAATGCAAAACTTGGTGCTTTTTCGAAATATAAGTTTTCTGTAAGTCATTGTCAGTATCCCCATGTCTACCATTTCTTATAGGCTTTCAAAATTTAGATTTTTCATTTATCCAGTTTCTGAATATGTTAAACATTTATTGCTTATTTTTTTCACCTTGTTTTAAATCTTACCAATTTTTTCCATTATAGGTCTTTTTAGGTGTTTTCAAGGTTATCATAAAAAGAAAAAAAAAACTCATTTAGCATGAAGCATTCAAATACTTTTTGGGGCAATTTTAAAGTCATCTTCCCCCATATAACACTTTAATTATCCAAGATTATTTCAGTTTTAATTTTTTGCCAAAATTAGATTATTTCCAAATATGCCTGTTTCTTAAGTTTTCTCATCCTGCTATTTTTTTATTTTTACTTTTCCAAGCTGAAGCATTTACTATTATTTATTCCTTTTTTATTTTTAAGAAGGCCGGTCACTAATTTCTCTTTAATTTATGGAGTTTTACAAATGAGTTTTGGTGATATTTAATTTATTTATATTCTTGTTTTTATCTTTTGATCACTTACTCTGTAACTTTTAAATCATTGTGAACCCTATATTTTGGTCATTCTCCCCATTATATTATCAGAAGTTATGAGTTTAGCAACCCTTTTTACTGTAAAAATTTCCCAATATGTTTATTTCATAACAATTAAATTCTTTATCCTTTTGAAGGAATTTGATTTTTCTTAATATTTCGAAGTTTATGAATTTAAAAAATATCACACTGTATTGATAAACACATTAAAATTTTACTAATTTACTCGAATTTTACTGATCAACAGAATGCGAGGGGGGACATGAACAAACTTTATCTGTGTCTGCAAGTAAGTTAAAAATCGAATGAATTTAACTTTAAATTGCTAAAATATCTCATGGAGAAAAACTGCCACACACACCGAAACTTTAAAAAATGTGAAATTCTTGTGATCTATAGCTTTAAAATTAATAAGAAGGTATTACTAGACAGAATAGTAGCAGATGGTAGACGTGCCAATTTTCCAAACAAGAAAAGCAGGAGACTATTTTATCGCAAATATATCGGTTACTTATGACACTTCAAATTTGTTTTGCTTTCCAAGATATTTTATTATGCATTCTGATTTTTTCTGTATACTATATCTTTAATTTGCAGTTCTTTTCAAATATACACTACTTTATGAATGTGAAAATAAAGTTGCAAATTTTTTAGTGTTTCAAACATAATGTGGGTAGATTCCCTTCTGCATGATGTGCAGGAACTTCACCATTTAGCTTGAGAAAAGTTATCTTGGGAGGGTGCATTTCTTTGCAAGCAAAGTCATGTACATAGAACAAAATTATATACTTTATTTTATTCATATTTTTAAACCAAAGTATTCCAGAACCAGAAGAATTTTTTTTAATCAAATTATGTTTTTCTATTTTATTTTTGACATATAGTTCCACACAAACATAGTGTTTTAACCTAATGTATTCCAGTAGTACCGTAGAATTCATCAATACGCACCCTAAAATGTGAAGGAAAATATAAGGGGCACTTACCGAAAATTTATTACTGAAAGAAAGGATTCTTTCGATCCATACTAGAAAATGTGACAGAAAATCGCAGAGTGTATAGGGGATGGGGGTGATGCTTACTCAGAACATTGTTAAAAGAAACAACAGGGTTCGTACTCAAATTTGAAAACAAGAATAAGTAGTTTTAATGGCGTATCAAAAAAATTTTAAGGAGTTGATAGATAACACACTCAAACCCTCTACTTTATATAAGCATTATTTAAATAAATAAATAAATATTTCCCAGAAAAATTAATTAATGCCTGTGCAGCTGCTATCAGATAAAACTAAATTTGGTATCAATTTTATAGCAGGTTTAGTATCAGTTTTACAGCAGACCACTGTACAATTTGAAAGATTAATAGTAGTGGAAATTCATTCAAAGTCTTTTTCATCACAAATTTACATATATAAAAATTCTGCACATGAGAAAAAACAAATGTTAAACAATAAAAAGTAAAAATTTTGTGAGCATGTTATGAATTAAAAAATATATCTATATGTACTGAACTGACTAACAGAGTGAGTGGATGGATGATGTATCAAAATTATCAAGCACTTCTACTACAGCTAGAATCTTGGTTTTGATGTGATCCAATTCGTCTCAGCTTCAAGACTAAGGGGAAAATCTAAAATTCCAAATTTTGAATAAGGGGTGACGGTGCAAAAGAATAAAAAAACTTAAAACATCTTTGACTAATTATCGAGCACTTCCACTCTAGTTAGAAGATGAGACCAAAGCCAAGATTCTAAGTCAACGGAAAAATATATTTTGAAAAACTCGAATTAGGGGTGGCGATTCAAAGGAATAATTAAACTATTCAAAGTAACTATTCAAACTGATCAAGTACTTTCACTTGAGCCAAAATCTTGGCTTTGGACACATTCAATCCATCTCAGTTTCCAGACCAATGAAAAAAATTGAAAATTTCAATTAAGTGGGATGATACAAAAGGATTTTAAAAAAAAACCTTCCATCATTTAAGCTCTCAAAAGGTGCACCAATCATTTTTTTTTTTTTTTTGTTTAAAATTTAAACAGATTCTGATATTCAGAACATTTAGTAAGTGTATTAATGTTCCATTTAGTGACCACTAGCCATTAAGAATAGATGAAATGAAGGTGAAATGGCTAGTTTTAAAATACTCAGTATAATAATCATTTGAAAACCTGAAATATTAATAAAAAAAACCTTGAGATTCAAAGTATTTCATGAAAACTATAAGAATCATCTTACATCCAACATTATTAACTCTCATAATATTTGATTTAATTATGCATAATATTTCTTTAAAATTAACCAAAATATGAAAATAAGCAAGTTTAGTCTACTTACTGTACTGTGTAATAATTAAAGGATGGAGATAGAGGAAAAAGATTGGATTATCTGTAATGCACCACAATACATATGACTTGCGCAATCCCACCATATATACCATAAATTATCTCATTCAGTAAAATATGTATTCATTTATAAGGTGACATTAATAATTAAAATGAGTCACTATAAAAATATTGGGGTAATTTCTGCATATAGTGCACATAAGCAGGAGCTCTGAAAAAAAAAAAATCGTCTTTGAAGAGAACGTCATGAACTTGTTCACATTAGATTTTTTGCGAAACTGTAAAGTTAGATTTGTTTGTGAATACATTTTTTATTGAGGCTGACATGGTTAGAGAAAAATTGAGCTGGATGAAAAGAGATAGGGATTGAAAGTTGTATATAAAAATAAACATTACATTCGAAAAATATTTATATATTTCAACCTCATTAAGATGCTTGTACCCCCTTGAATACCACAGTGATGTGATGTGATTACAAAAAACTCTTTTGGAGTAATTTTTAGAGCAGTAAATTTCTGGAATTGTAGCAGTTTGTAGCAGGCAATATTTCGAAAATGTAGCAGTTTGTAGCAGGCAATTATTCGAAATTGTAGCAGTTTGTAGCAAGAGATTTTTCGACATTGTAGCAGTTCGATGCAAGGCATTTTTTTAGCAGTTTGTCATATATATAACAAGCAAATTCAAGACAATGAAGTTTTAAAAATCTAATTAATAGAATTTAAGTATAAGCATTTTGAATTTTCAATTAACCTTTAATAAATTAAAATAGCATATAAATTACATTAATAAAAAATGCTTATATTTTATTGAGAAAATCTATTTTTAATACATATTCTTTAATATAAAAAACTGCAATAAATAATTTTAGTAAAGATCTATAAAATACTTTAATATTGCAATAAATAATTTTTGAAAAAATATAAAAAAAAAATTAGAAAAAATAATTTTACAGTTCTAAACAAATTTTATTACATTAAATAATTAGAAAAAAATCTAAATTAAAAAAAAAATTGCAATAAAGAATTTTAAAACATATTTTAAAAAATTAAAATAAATAACTTAAGATCTAAAAATATCTTATTGCAGTAAAATTTTTAAACAAGATCTAACAAAATGAAATAAAAAATTCTACGGGAAAAAATAATATTTAGGAAACATATAATTTTAAGAAAGATCTACAAAATTAAAAACTATTTTTCAAAAAGGATACTGGTCTTTTACATTGTTCTAAAAAAAAAAAAAAAAATAATGCAAGAAAAAAAAAATTAAAAATAAACATAGCGCAATAAAAAAATAATAATAAGAGAAATCTCCCATTAAATCAAAACGGAAATTTTATTAAGAAGGACAAACGGAAGGATTAACGGAAGTTAATCAAGCTAAAGCAAATAAATATTATGCTCAAAACTTAAAAAATTCTGTAAATTTCCGTTAATACGGTGTGAAATCCCATGAGATACTGTCTATATCAAAATTTTAGGTACTACATACATTTTTAATGATACCAATTTTAAACAATAACTTTAGATTTAATTGATACCATGAATATATAACAGTGTAAAAAAGCCATTCAAAATAACTTGAAATGTTTTATAAATTTTTTTTTGCATATACAGTACAACTTGGAAAATAAGGACCAGTCCGGACTTTACAGATTCCGGAATTTTCCGAATTATAGAATTTGGATTTTTTCCATTTTCAAATTTCATAAGAATTTTGAAAAATCTGTATCATTGTTCGAAATGATCTAAATTATAGCATGTTACCCTTCATCTTGAAGGACTTGAAAAAATATTTCGATTGATACCAAGTTTGATAATGTTCCATTGGGGGGGAGGGGGCATTTACCCAGTTACTTTCATTAAAAAAATGTGATATGGTATAGCCATTAAAGATAAGTTTTGAGGGTTGACCCTCAGCTTAAAAAATAAAAGAAACTGATCCGCAACTTGAAAATAAAAGAAACCTGACCTGCAAAGCAGATAACGTGTATGTACATTACCCGATGCAAGGCCAGCTACTACAAGAAAGTTATTGCAAGTTAAGAGCGTTTCAAAAAGCAAGTGGTCCGGTTGGTCACCGAATTTAGCTAGTAACATTACAATCTCTATCTGATGGTAACAAATATGGGAATAAACTCTCCCCTATATCACCAACGCTGCTGAAAATGAAGCTACAGCACTGCACGAGATACAACTTTTCATTCCCTTTTCCCCCATTATCCTGTGTTTGGACTAATGCAACATAAACAAACACCCGTTCTTGTAGATGGTGCAAAAAATAACTCTTCTAAAAGCTATATTTTTAAAGATTGCTTTTAAAAAAACTGCTTACAGAATTCCAATTTTCAGAGCTTTTTACCCAAAATGCCTACCAAACATGGAATATTAATACAATTTTAAGTTGTAGAAAAATGAAACTATTTATCTAGAGGAAGGGACAATGTATTACTCAACAATCTTCAGCTTTCAACTTCAAACAAAATGCAGGGATATTTATTATGTTTTCTTTGCTCTAAATTCACCAGTCTTGGTCTTATTTTATTAATACTTTACAACATAGTTTAAAAGTGTTTATGACTTTGTTCATTCATTCTGTCTGTCTGTCCGTTAGCACGATAACTGCCGTAAAAATAACTATATCAAAATGAAATTTTAGTATGTTGTTCAGGCCGTCTGTGGGACCTATGGGAATATAAATGAATAATATTACATATTAGTTTTAGATTGAACCCGGGTTGAGAAAATGAAATACACTGAACCCTATAGGACCTAATTTTTCAAACATTTTTTACGCGGAAATTCACAAATTGCTTCGAAAGTTTTATGAAATATTCAAATTATCCCATAAAATATATAACCAAAAGATGTAGAATGAGTTGTATCAGAATTGCTGCATTTCTTTAATGCAAAATTATTTAATTCATGGAGTCTGCATTACAGCTGATATGAAACATTCATTGAATTTTCGCAGAGAAGCAAGCAATTTTTCGATGACGTTTTAAGCATAGAGTTAAATTACTTGCACATCCATGGTTTTAAATTTTTAAATAAAATAAATTATTATAGTATTATGATAAATGAAATGAATGGAAAAATTTTATGAATGAAATGCTGCTTTTATAGAGAGAGCCAGGCACGTTATATTTCGATGACGCCATTTGAATAAAGTTCATTTGTTTTCGATGAAGTTTTCAAACATAATAAATGTTTGTAGTATTATGATAATTTTAATAATATTACCCAAGAATGTATCGCATTTTAGAGATGTTTAAACCAGGCGATTTATATTTCAATGCCGTTATTTGAATGAAATTAATTTTTTTCGATGAAGTTTTATGTTTTCAAGTATTATAAATTAATGTAGTATTGTGATAATTTTAAAATATTATCGAGGAATGTATCGCATTTTAGAGATATTTAAATAAAATTGCATTGAAGTTGGAAAGTGTTTCATAATAAATGCTTTATGCATGATTGATCTTTCTTGTTTATTAAGGTGAGAGGGGGGGGGGGGGTGACATACCAGTTGACGGGGAGCCAATAACTTTAGTAATGAAGGCAGGCAAGGGACTCTGCTTTTTATCTATCTAGAATTATACAATGTGATTTTTGTTTGAGGGTGGCAGAGCCTTTCTTCTAAAACTGCCTAGAGGAAACTGCATCAAATACTGCTGGATAATGTCATAGCAGGAAAGAAGGATTTTAGCATAAGCCAAGCGCACAATAAACAAAATGAAAAAAAAATAGCAATGAGGCGGAATGGAATTATCATTCTGATGATTAATGAATAAAAATGTATTCAGTCTTTGGCGAACAAATCCAATCTTATAAATCTCATATCACGGAACATTCAGTAGCATTCTTGCAGCTAGTGGTATTTATTATTTCAGGATCATTCTTTTACTATGATTTCAGGAAGTGAGTATAAATTATTTCGTTTCGAATATTTATGAAGGTGGCTGGTTATAAAAAATATATGGAATAACTTTTATACATAATTTTACAACAGCTTTCCTCTGTAATATAACTCTTATTGGTATTAATGTCACACTGGTATTGGTTCTTTTTGGTATTGTGACATCCTTAACTTGCTATCTATTATGTATAAACCATATTAGTGGATACTGTTTAGGTACACCCAATTCCCATATTTTCTCCAACATAAAAAATGACAATGGTTTGTAAGAGTTAAAATAATCTTCTAACCTGCATGAACATTAATTCTGAATAAGGAAAGGAAAAAAATACTTACTTCATCATATGTGTAATCTCTGTCAGTACCAATCCACGAACTAGATGAAACAGTAGTTGATACTTTGGGTTCTGCATCATCTTCTGCAAAAGTAAACAATAATATTTAGTCAGGGCTATTGCCAATTTTTTAAATGACGTGAAGAAGCTGAATATATGTTCAGCTATTTAAGGTGTATATATATATTTTGTAACAGTGTATAATGTAATTACAAAATTAAACATGTAGATTTTTTTTAACAGAAATGACTTTATCAAACATTTTTTTTTTATTTTGCCTTTACAGGTGATGACATGAAAATCTGCTATTATTGGCATGCTATGGCGACCATAAAATATTATATGCAGATTTTCCAGGCAGTATTTGTCCATAAAATTTAATCTTTTTTATTTGTAATGATTATAAAATTGATAAAGATTTTGATGAATTTTCCGATGAGTAATGGACAATTCATTTTTTTTTTAAAAGATCTTAAAACCAATTGATATGTATAGAGAATTTTTTTCTGATTTCAAATATCTAAGTGAAAATCTCTTAAAATAATTATTTATTTAAATATCAAGAAAGGAAAAACTGCAAAATCTACTTAAAACACAAAACGGCCCGTGATTGGCTGTGACGTCACACGGCCTATTCGACTTGTGATGCAACATTCTACTATGTGCAGTTTCTACTGAGATATTTGCAAGTAGTTGGTGTTTAATTTTGTTTACAATTTGTTTATAATTATTTTACCCATTTGTTCTTGATTTGCTTGAGTTTATTATGTGTTTCTTATTTTATTTTATTGTAAACATGGATTCTGTTAAAGAGCAATCGGACAATTTGCCTAAAATCGATTTTACTGTGATGGCGCTCTCTTTCAGAAATAATAAATATTTTGTGACATGTGAAATAGTTTTAATACTTTGGAACTTTTTTAGAAAATACTTAAAGCATCTATCCGAGCAAGTGGTTTTTAATTTTTCCTACTTTCACTCAAACTTCAAAAGATAGATATAAATAGTAAGCGACAAAAATATATATTAGTAAATTTAGTTTCTGAATCTATATATTGAGAAAGAAAAAGCTAATATATTGAACCCTACTGACTTAGTTTTCGAGTAATTGTCTTGACAAGTTGAAGAAGATTGAAAATTTTTCATTTTACAAGTTTGTAATACTTATATCTCAAAAACTAAAAGTGCTAGCTATGAACAATAAGCAAGAATTTGTAGCACTTTTAAAGTCTTGCAAGTGTATATAATTGGGTTTGGGATCAAGTAGTTCTAATTTCGATAGCTTAGTTTTTAACCTGGATTTTCCAATAGCTGGGAAATTTGCAATATTTAAAATATCACGATTGCTGCAGCTCAGTGTCTTTACTTACTCCTTGGTAAAATATGGATGCACAAGGACTAGATATTTTATTTTGTTTAAAAAAAATTATAACTTGGGGATTCTAAAGATGTTTAATGATTGGTGAGGTTTGAACATAATACATGGAAATATACATAATCAAGTAAGTAAATACACCAGACAAGTTTATAAATTAATTTGAATGTAAAATCTCATCAGATATATTAAGTTTAATATATATACTGCAAAGCAAGTTAAAAAAAATTCATTTTTTGAGAAAATTGCATATCTAGGGTCAGAGTATCCAGATGAAATCGGGATAAAAACTGAAAGTACTAGCTAGCTATAAGCAGTTAGCAAGTAATTTGTAGCACGTAGTGTGTTATACAGTAAATTTAAACTGAAAGTTTAGATTCTTTTTTTCTGGGAATTAAAAATAATATTTATGTTTATATGTATATATTTTTTTTATTATATTTATATGATTTGTGAGGTTTCTAAATATAATATCTAATAATTTATTTTTAAATTAAAAGCAGTTTTAAATTGTTTCTTATAATATTATATTTTATAACCTATAATAAATAGTAAATCATTTATGATTCTGAATAGGTGAAGGAATTTTAAGTTATTTTACATTTAATTGCTATTCCTTTTGCGCAATGTTTCAAATTTGTGATTCATTTTTTTTAGATAAAATCTATTTTATAACTTTTCAAAAGCACATGTACTTAATGAAAATACTAAATTGTAACTACTCACTGCAGTATATACAGACATAAAAAATTTTTAAGCAAATAATTTTCTATATTCACTAAACTAACTGCGAACATCACACACTAAACTGGGTACAAAGTCAATAATCCACTTTGAATCTGGCTTAAAATTCATTCGTAATAGCAAAATTAAAAATAAAGTGCCGAACTAGTAGTGGACACCAGTAGTGGATTTTCAGTTTATTAAATCATAAAGAAATAACTTCTCATAAAATGGCTTTGAAAAGTGTATTATACAGTCACTGATTTATTATCATAACATACGTAATGAACACTCTTTAATGACAGTGGTGAATTTTGTTTACAATCTGGCTTCCTGCGCTTCACAATTTTTCACGAAAAACATTTTTTGGCACAGATATAAATATTTTATCTGATGATATAAAACTAGTAGTCGGGCACATTAGAGTGATACAATACTTAAAACTATTCGGAAGTTTGGAATGGAAGAAACAATTATAATTATAGGAACTTTCCGAATGTAGTCAAACTAATGCACAAATTCTCAAAGAAGGGAGTCGCGGACGAACTCGGTGATATCACATTCTGTGCGTACCAAAATGGACAGTTTTCCCGCCACAGTCAGAAAGGCGAACTTTGACTGCTAATAAAACATGAAATACAGCTCGGAGAATAAAAATTTTGTACTTTTGTCTGCTTTGAAACATTTCGAATTGAATAAAAAAATAATAAAAAGAGGCCGGAATTGTCCATTGTGTAATAACAAAATAAAAATGTGTATTTTAAGTTTATGGAATATAAGTTGTATTAAAAAAAAATTTGAATAAGTCTTTGAAACACATTCTTATTCTTATAACAAAAAATGTTTCCCCAATCTTAGGCAAAAAATTTGCTATTGTAAATTTGAAGTTTCTATAAAAAAGAACATACCTGCCAACCCTCTCTGAAGAAAATTCAGTAGATTTCTTAAAGCACGCATTTCAGTGTCATAACAAATGCTGCAGTATAAAGATAACATACATTTAGGGAAAAATAGGGATTTTTCTCATCTCCCTTTTCATACCTTAAATTTGAATTCTATACATATTAATAAATACACCAGACATACCAACTTTACAAACAGAAAAAGCAGGAGACTATTTTGTCGCAAATATATTGTTTACTTATGACACTTAATATTTGCTTAAAACATTAAAATACTGTATACCATTTATGCTTTAAACTTAGTTCATGAATTTTTTTTTCAGATATCTTTTGAATTAAAACACTGTTAGTAACAAATTATAAAAAAAAAATAACTTGATAATATTAATTCTTGATTATTTATTAAATGTTGATGCCCCCCCCCCCCTCCCCGAAAAAAAAAATACTGCATTAAATATCAGGCTGGTAGAATATGAAAATTCAGGACACCAATTTTATAAAATTTCAGGACAAAATTATAAAACAAAAAATATATAAAGGTTTTATCCGGTGAAAATTACTTTGCCAAAATGGTTTCCTTTTTATTTGCCTAAATCATTGTTTTAATACCACTTTTTGGAAAATATCCCTTCACAGAGTTCATACTACCCATTTTCCAAAATTGAAAAATTTGTATTATGTAAATATAATTAAAAAATTAACTTTAATAATTAGCCATAATATATGAAAATAAACTAGTTTAGTCGATCTAATATGCAACATTTAAATGATGGGGATGGATGGGAAAAAGATACTAACGTACTCTCGGCAATTCATACAATGTAACTGAATTGAGCAATCACACTGTTTATACGAATATAATTAAGAAATTAACCATAATAATTAATCAGAATATGAAAATAAGCTAGTTAAAAGTTAATCAAAAATGCAATATTTAGAAGAATGAGATGGATGGGAAAAGATACTAACAACGTACTCTCGGCAATTCACGCGAAGCAACTGAATTGCGCAATCGCACTGTTTATGCGAAAATAATTAAGAAATCAACCATAATAATTAATCAGCTAGTTTAGTCAATCAAAAATGCAATACGTAGAAGATTGAGATGGATGGAAAAAGATACTATTGTACTCTCAGCGATTCATGAGAACAAACTGAATTGCTCAATCAGTGATTATGCGAAATTAATTAACAAAATAACATTTTAGCGATTTATGCTGAATTAGACAACCTTTGGAAAAGTATATTTATTACTTTCATAAAATATGCAATTTGTTAAGTATTTATAATATTTCTGTGTCATAAAGGTGGATGTCAATGGAAGTCGTCTCGAAGTCAAAAAAAAGTAGTCATGCGAGATGGAAATGGAGTTAATTGAATCAATACATGAAAAATCATTTTTGTGGAATCTAAAAGATCCACTGTATTTAAAAAAGAATTTGAAGAACCATGCGTACGAGAAAATATCATCTTTACGAACCATCTCTTCCAAAGCGATTTTATATACATGAAATATTATATAATAAATATTAAGATATTATTACTAATATAATCTCTTTGGTCTCTTCTGATTAAAATTTATACTTACCAGTGGCTTGCTAGTTTACAGTATAGATGCGTTTCAGAAAATCCGCCTTTCTGTGAATTTAATCAAGAGCGTACGCGAGTTTGCTTTGGCGATATATACATATTTCATCAGTTTTCTGAATGTGAAGTTTTGGCTTGGGTGGTAGAGAATCAGATCAGCAAACGACTGGGCTCTGGTTCGAATCCAAGCGAATTTTAAATTTTACAAGTGCTGCCATCTGTTGCTAAAATATTCAAATACAGTTTTCCTGCAGAATTTTTAATCTGCAGAATTTTTTTGTTTTAAATTATTTTACGTTCTATATACAAAATAATCTTATATCAGTAAATTATTTTTAAATTTGAATGCTTATAAAAATTTATTTCGAAGTTACTTTGAAAAATATCTTGAAGTATACTTTATACCAGGTATAGATGGAATATATTCTTAAGTAAAAAAGTGCTTGTAAAATTAACAAATATAAAATGTGCATGTAAAATTAGACAGAAATCATCGAACATCCTTATACGAGTAGTAGTTATCTTTCGACATGTAATTTTGAACATTTTAGATTAGAATAAAAACAAAAATCAAACTACTTTGAAATTTTAATAATTTAATGCTAACATTTGAAGACTTTTTTTATTATTTTAAACGCACATAGACAATTAGAAATTTACAATACATTTGAAAATCATTTACTTTTCATAAAAAAAATAAGTTTGTATATAAATATGAAAAGTTAACTCTTTTAAATTTGAATGCTTATAAAAATTTATTTCGAAGTTACTTTGAAAAACATCTTGAAGTATACTTTATACCAGCTATAGATGGAATGTACATTTAAATCTATTTTAAAATATAATTACTAAATAAATATAAATGTAGATAAAATAATTTTTAAAAGTTTACTTTAATGAGAAATATTTTAAACTTTACAAACGAGCAAAGAACATCTTCGGATATTTAAAATAGATACGTCTTTGAAAACCTTTGAAATCAAGTATAAAATGGTAATGAACTTAAATTTGTTGAAGACATAATATTTTAATAACGGCATTCTTGAATTTAAATACTTTTTACGTTTTCTTTTTCTTTGTTTCATTTCAGTCAATATCGGCAATATCGCTTTTTAAACTAATTTTGTATCTTAAAATAGAGTCAATATTTTTCAACAAATATTTATTTGCTTTTTTATACGGATGTGTGACAAATCCAAATATTCTTTAATGTTCATTCATCTGTTTAAGCTTCTGATATCTGAAGTAATCCATATAAAAAAGAGCAAATCAAAAATTTACAATAGATTTTGTCCACATCCTTCTCGGTTTACTTTGTTTCTTCTTCTTAAGCAGGAATAATCCTAGCGTAATTATGCCAAGGCATATTTGATTTTTCCCTGCAGCTGATAGCAATTTAGTTATAATTAAAAAGTAATAAAGGTTACAAAACGAAGTACTAAGTAAAAGTCTTGTTTTACTGCCGAAGTCGAAGCGAGAACGCGCTGCCTGCCGAAAAGTACATGTATAAATGTATAGTTGTCGCCAAAAGGCGATAAACATACCGCCGTAGTTTTGTCATTTAGCACAACTTCTTCAAACTGTCAATAACCCTATCGCCAACTTTTTCGCCGAAAAATTGGGGGAAAAGTTGCCCGAAATAGTTGGTTGTTCCAAAAGTTTTTGAGTGTGATAGGGCCTTTAGAGATGTCAAAATGACAAGTAGCCATGTCTATTTGGCACCTAGAGTCAAAACGATAGTTTCTAACACTGGTCTGCATCTATAATCCTATGAACATTAGTTTTGATCAAATAGAGAAAAATTTCCCACTTAGCTAAAAAAAAATCCCTTTTATAGGGAATTTTTGGGGGATATTATCCCTAAATGTAGGGATTTTTTCAAAAAATCGTTAAAATCAGGAGATGTGTCTTCAACAGCGGGAAATCGAGAGAAACACTCAAAAGACGGGAGTCTCCTGCCAAATTCAGTAGAGTTGGCACATATGGAAGAAAAAAAGGGGGACGGGGTTATTATTAGAATTTTGCATTAAACCAAAATATGTATTATTTTAATTACCAGAATCTTGCCCTATATCAACTTTGAATGAGAGTAATCACAAATTCCGTTCAGTAGTATAATACAGAATCGTTTATCTGGTGCCCCGATATCTAGAATGCTCTAAAAACTGGAACTGAAATTTATTAACTATAAAGGAGACACTTCACAGTTTAGATGCATAGCATTGTATTATAGGGGGTTAAATAAATTAATTTTTTTTGCTGATAATTGTTTGGAACAATAAAAATTATACTTTTTTAATCATGAATGTTATCTTTAGATATTCATCTACGTCTCTTTCAAACTGCTGACAGCAGCGCATGGTGTCTGTAATGCATCCATTACATCCTTGAAAGAAAGCTTAGACAGCTGAACATCACTGTCCATCTCGCATTCATTTTCGGAATAATAACTTTCTCTGTCTTTCACTGCCGTTACTTTTCTCATAATTTCTGAGTTACATATTTCGTCAGATGTGCATTCATGGCAGCTGTCCACATTAAGAAAATCCGAAAACATTAAATTACTTGGAACTTTTCTTTGCCTGCAAAATCAGTTTGATCCCAGTTGTTAAGAGCGTACCCTTTATGACTTAAGAAAGAGGGCTCAAAACAATTGCAGTCACCTGCTTTCTTCAAGGAAGTGATAGAAAATTATATAATCAAATTAAACTTATTTTTTAGATATAAGATGAAAAAAAATTAAGGAAAAATTTACCAAACTTTGTGTCATCATCATCATCGTCATCACCAAGTGGAAATTCAGATTCAAGTTCATCTATATTTATTTTTTTCTTTTTCTTTTTTTTCTTGGGAAGTGTGAAATCTAATTCATCTTCAATGGTTTCATCAATATCTTTTTCGTCTGTGATAAGAACATTTACTTCATCTTTTGAATCTATTTCCTATAAATATATATCTTTTTAAGAAAAACTGAATAAATCTAAAGTAGAAAACTCAAACTGTGCAACAAAAGAAATATTCAATGCAAAAATTTTATATAAAAGGGTTAAGAATAAAAAATATATATAACAAGGCACCCGCTATGTTGTTTTCGACAAGCAACTATAATTTTACTTTACATTTATACACTTTCTAATATATATTACTTTTAATATTTTAACTACTAAAATAAATTATACTTTAAACTTTCAATTGCATACATATAAAACTTCAAACAGTATGTTAAAACAAAATTACTTAATATTCTATATCTTGAATTACTACTTAAGTAGGAGTAAACATTTATTTTGAAGATTAAAACACTTGAATAAATTCACTAAATACAAAACTTCTTAATAACTTAAATTTTACTTCTACAATTTAAAAATTGGACTTAAAAGAATGATTGGGAATGGCGAAGCATGCATTTTCTATCATTTCATTTTTCGAAAGTTTTTGTGTGGAAATTCACCCCCTTTATATGAGGTTCTCGTACACCAGTTCTCGTTAGATCATCGAAGTCATGCAGCATTGGACGCAGCTAGTACTTGGGTGGGTAACCACCTAGGAACAAACACAGTGTGCTGTTGGCACTTTCCAGGTGCGGTAGACCGGTGGTTTGCACACTGGATTTGCACGCTGCCACAACTGCTGCCGTGTTAATGCAAAGTACGATCACATTAAACATGTGGGTCCGTAAGTCCTTCCGAGAGGTTGGTGGTAGGGGAAGGAGGGTATGGTCCCTGTGGATGCCTCCCCCACTGGGTTCTGGTCTAAATTGGGTGGCACTTCCCGGCCATCCAAACGGTTACCGTACACCTTTCTGGTAGGTCGGACAGTCTGGGTCTCAACAACAACAACCCCCTTTATATGATTATTTTTGTAACTCTATTCTTCTTGGATTTTTATCGGATGATTGGCCCATATACCAAATATCAAGCCTATATCACATTTTAAAGTAGACATTTCTGATTCATTCGGAAAATCAAACATTTTGGGGTGTGGCAACTTCTAAAGTAGAAAGTATCGGAAAACTAAAATTGGACACTTTTTACCATTTGAACGATTTACCCATACACTAAATTTGAAGCATCATTTCACATTTCGAACATTTTCCTGTGGAACACCCACTCAAATGAAGTTCGTTAATCTGGCATTTAAAATTCTCTCTGACATTGATGCTTTATCCTCAGCAAGGATCCTACGGGACAAAGAAATCTTTCAACATCACTGTTTCCATGTGATATTGCGAGAGATGCCTTAATTACTTTAGTCAATGTTGGATATTGATAATACCCAGACTCAGTTTTCTTAGAAAAAATATTGCGCCAAAAATGGTCAATCCTGTTTTCTTTTTCAAAACTTTTCACTTCATTTTGAAGTAGCCTCCATTCATCTTTAACTTCCAGCTCATTAATACCTTTCAATTGTAAGAGCTTCGTTTCCTGAGAAATATACGGAAGACTTTTTGATTCATATATTTTTTTATAATTCAAGCACTGCAAATAAAACATGACATTGTCAGTTTGCACTACATTCTTTTTTACTATGTAATTGTAAGACGCAAGATAATGTTGCTGAATTTTGAGGTATATAGGCATTCTGTCTTTTTCATTCAATAACTCCAGTTGAATTCTTGTTTTTTGCCCAATATCTATATCAGTCACTCTTAAAAGGTGTTTGCTTTCAATAAGATCTTCAACATTAATTGCATCAGGTATGCAAATTCTTCCTGCAAGCTTTCTTAAAATAACTTGCAGTTCATTACTCAAAACATGAATCAAAGGATCTGATTTTTGGAAGAGTTCCATGAATCGTGAATATATTTCACAACTATCTAAGATAAAAGTGAGTTCAATTTTTATATCAATATACTTGATGGCTTTCAAAATATGTTTGTACTTTGTTGTCTGCATCAACATTTTGTCATTTGCAGGTACAAATATCAAAAAGTAATGCTCAATTGCAGTCCACTGTTCTAAAACACGATCTGCTGCAGGCCCTACAGTGAGCCAATGGCTTGACACCTGCTTTAAAAAGCGATGGTGAACAACATTCTTTTTAGCCTGACAATTTTCAAAGTCTTCCCACCTAGAGGGATATTTTTTAAAATAGAAATAAAGATCTGTTATGAGTTCGCATACTGAATCCCCATATTCAACAAGTCCTTTCAAAAAAGAATTGTGAATAATATGTAAATTGCATGAACCGATGTCCAATAAACCATGACCTCTTTCTTCTATCAACAAAGTATTTAACAATCTCCATACTATTTTATTTACATTAGGCCCATCCGATCCCAACATTAGCAAATTATTAGTCGATAAACAGGCTTTATTTAGCACTTGTTGAATTTGCAATAAAATATCTTCTGCAGTAGAATGTCCAAGAAATACAGTTTGTAAATGTCTACAAACAATTTCACTGGTTTTTGGAGACCAATATCTGATTTTAAATTGGAGCTCCTTTTGTCAGCATTATTGGTTGTAAGATGCAAGCATTATTGGTTGTAAGATGCATTGCATCAAACAACAAAGAATAGTATGCATTCTGGGCATCATCAATAAACTGTTTTCTAAAACAAGGCCCTAATGCTTCAGTGATGAAATAAGTTATTTTCGTTCGACCTAAACGAAAGTTTTCTGCGATATCAGAGCCTGGAAACATTACCTGCCCACATAACTTCAGCCCTGGTAACAGCTTCTTTACAACTATATAACTGGATTTGCTTAGCTGGAATAGGAATAGATACGCTTGTGGAAGCCTCGTTGCTTGCTTGATCTTGAGGTTTTATAACCAAAAACAATTGACTGTGGTGCAATTTCAATGTAGCATTTTCCTTATGCACATTTGTCAAGACATGGTGGGATAAGGCAGCAAATCCTTTTGATCCACAATAAATATTTTTATTGCAGATGCTGCAGAATACATCTTTGTCATCAACTTTCTTACACCACATTGAAAATTTATTTTCTTACACCACATTGATTTTTTTAATCTAAACTGTCAGTCCTTCTAAACCATTCAGATAGAACTTTATATGTCTTCCCCATATCTAAATATCAGCATCTAAAAAAATAAGATATTATTAATACTTGAAAATAATGCAAATGCTTTACCAAAAGCAGTTATTTTAATAATAGATTTATTAAAAAATTAAATTACTAATATATTCTGATTTTCCCCTTTTCAATAAGTATTTAAATATTAGTTAAACAATTGGCCCAGTGGCTATGAGTATGACTACTCCCACAAAAATATATATTGATAAGCTGCTTTTAATTTTCAGAAGTAATGTGAAATTTCATACAAAATGCCATCCATATTTTGCATAAAAAATTGCTATCTAAGATTTTTTTAATCTAAATTATATTGTTTTGCATCGTACATAATTTTATTTCCTGAGGATATGAAGATATTTTTGACCCTTAAAACCACTTGATACTGTTACTAATTTGTTTTATTCTGTTTTTAAACAAAGATTTTTAATGTCAGCTGATTTGAGCAATTCATGAGCATTTTAAAGTTGCTTTACTGAAATTTTACGCATGCTGTATTTGGCATGGGGGCGGAAAGTATCAAAAGGTGCTTAAAATTGCAACACTGCAATTTCTCTATATTAATAAATCACTTTTTTCCCTTATAATTTATTTGTATACAAATGTATTCCTCCGTAACAGATTCATTTTTTTATAAAGTACAAATTGCTACTTTTATTTTAGACATAAACATTTATCCATTTTTATTACAAAAACTATTACTACCTCAAATGAAAATTATGAACGTTCATTGCATGACTAAAATTCATGCATTTTCGCGCTAAATCCGCAGCCCAATTCTACTCGCGTACAAACGTCGTTTCTAACGCTACTGCTGAAAAAAATAGTTTCATTTCATTAATATGTTTGAGCAATAGTTTTGTATATAAAACAAAATAATTTAATAAAATTTTAGCCAATGCAAATGCGTTTTTCCCACATTAATTAGATATAATCATTGGTCATCTCTCTCGTGACGCTGTGGGAATAATTGCCGTTTGCGAGCGCCGATTACACGATAGCTGAGAAATGCATTTTTAGACGAAAAAACGGGAAAACTTTGATTTCAAAATTTATGACTTCGTTTCTCATTTCGTAATATTTTCGGAAAATTCGTGATCTATTTCCAATTTTTTTACTTTTGTAACCTGTAGATACAAATACAAAAATACAAACGTCAATCGCGATCCATTCCTACACAGCGGAAAACAACTGAAAGTCACGATTTGAATTCGAGTGATTTTTGCCTAGAAAGGGGGAAAATAAGGACCGTTGAGTGAAAACCGGGAGATTGAGCGACTTACCCGGGAAACCAGGAGATATAGCGAAAAACCGGGAGAGTTGGCAGCTATGAAAATGCAATACTTAGAAAATTGAGATGGATGGGAAAAGATACTATTGTACTCGAGGCAATTCATGAGAACAAACTGAATTGCACAATTACAGTGTTTATGCGAAATTAATGAACAAAATAACATTTTAGCGATTTATGCTGAATTAGACAACCTTTGAAGAAGTATATTTATTACTTTCATAAAATAAGCGATCGAGATCTTAATTTAAATTACACACGACCGTAAATCTCCGTTAATTTGATTGGCTTAACCCTGCATTTTATTATGGATTTGCTACGATACTGGGAATGGTAAAAATCAGTGCTAAAAAAGCGGAAAATCGGTGTTTCCGAGGAATTATACCATGTCTGGTTAATTGATAAATTTCAAATTTTAAAAAAAGCCAGAGAATTTTGTTAGTAATCCGGAGGCCAGAGAAGTAATGAAAAGTCCAGAGTCTCTGGCTAAAATCCTGAGAGTTGGCACGTTCGCGTGTATTTATGTAGCGAAATCCTACCCTTGAAAATGATATTAGCATAAAAAATAGATAAATTGTACTTACATATATTAGTTGTAAAATAAATATCTTCTTTCTTTACAAATTCTCCAAATGGAAGATCTCTGAGAGAGGCTCGAATAAAAAGACTAAAATAAAAAAGTATCTAGTAAACCAATTCGAATGAATGGATTGCGAACTTCTTTACTTGCGGTCAAGGTCACTTAACCATGTTTTCCATCTGGCACTCCCATAATAATCAAGGAATGAATAACATTCAGAAGTGTGTTCTTACTCTATGGTTATTGTAACAAGAACTTCTAGTTTCAGTTTACCCCCCTGCATGGGCGTGGTTGACGGGAGATATGTGTCTTTATAGTTCGACGTGCTACATGGGTTTGTCACGTAGCATACGAAATGCTATGCGCAGAAGATTCCCCCTGTATAAGTGTTGCCAGGCACTTGCAGCTGAATTCTAGATTTCAGACGACGTCTGACGTTGGGCATGACGTCATGACGCAAGCATTGATTCTCGTGGTTGAATGGGAAAAATCAAAACCTGAGCTTTTCTTTAAAATAGTCGCCACAATCGAAAAAAAGTAGCCACTTACGTAAAATAGTCGCTTTTTAGCTAAAAATAGTCGCCTCGGGCGAAAAATAGTCGCTAATAGTCGCCTAAGGCAGCCCTGCGATGTTCATAAAATTCAATGCTTTTTTTTATTACTTATCTCATTCTCGGGAATGACTCAAGGCGTTCTTTCAGCAAGTCTTCATGCAGATTGGGTACTCACCACATACACAATCTCATTTGCATACTTTTTGGGGTGGACTTCGGAATTCGTTCCAGTAGGTACCGATCCCTGTGTATATAGGAAGTCCATGCTGGAAACATAGTCAGAGTCAGAAGACGAAGAATAGGAGAAGATGTAGTTGTGGGTTGTAGCAGTAGTAGATAGAAACATCAACTATAGGTGTAATCAGTCAGATTGTCTGATAGTTCTGACAGGGAGTTCTGAAGAGAATGGTACGTTGCTGAATAATTACGCCATAAATATGCATACTTGTCCATGCTAATAAATTGTTTCATGTTAATTTAATTGTTAAGAAAGATGGCTTTAGTTAAATAGGCATGTCCGGTGTAGGAAGGATACATTGGAATGTTTGTTTGCACTACATGAATGGATTTCAAACCGGTGATGTTATCTTTTTAACATTTATGGACTAAAGTATTTTATACTGAGCATGAACAGAATCTAGTCAAGTTACTTGTGAAAACTTGCATTTTCCTAATGTGTGACCTCATAGAGGTGGAACTCGAACTACATGACGAAAAGTTTGTGAGTATTGTTTTCCAATATGGACTTCCTAAAATGTTTCAACTCAAATCCTGTATATATCATACCTGCCAACCTGGGAAAATTGGAATGTGTAAAATTTTGCGTGAATGACATTTACAATGATTTTTTTTAAACTACACGTGCAAACGACATTTCTAATGAATTTAACTATGTACAAATACCTGCATTAAATATCAGGCATAGTACTGGTAGAATATGAAAATTCAGGACACCAATTTTATAAAATTTCAGGACAATAAATTATAAAATAAAAAATATATAAAGGTTTTATCCGGTGAAAATTACTTTATAATGAAAACAAATATTTATGTTTGATAAAACAGAGGTTTTCACTAAGAGTGACAAATATTTATGTTTGGTAAAACAGAGGATTTCACTAAGAGTAACAAATATTGATCTTTAATAATAATAATAATAATTAAAAAAAAGAAAATAGTACTGAATTATGTTCCTGCCAAAATGGTTTCCTTTTTATTTGCCTAAATTATTGCTTTAATACTACTTATTAAAAAATATTCCTTCACAGAGTTCATACCCATTTTTCAAAATAGAAAAATTTGTATTATGCAAATATAATTAAAAAATCAACCTTAATAATTAACCATAATATGAAAATAAGCTAGTTCAATTGATCTAATATGCAACATTTAAATGATGGAGATGGATGGAAAAAGATATTAACGTAATCTCGGCAATTCACGCGAAGTAACTGAATTGCGCAATCGCACTGTTTATGCGAAAATAATTAAGAAATTAACCGTAATAATTAATCAGAATATGAAAATATGCTAGTTTAGTCGATCTAATATGCAACATTTAAATGGTGGAGATAGATGGGAAAAAATACTAACGTACTCTTGGCAATTCACACGAAGTAACTGAATTGCGCAATCGCACTGTTCATGCGAAAATAATTAAGAAATTAACAGTAATAATTAATCAGAATATGAAAATAAGCTAGTTCAATCGATCTAATATTCAACATTTAAATGATGGAGATGGATGGAAAAAGATATTAACGTACTCTCGGCAATTCACGCGAACTGAATTACGTAATCGCAGTGCTTATGCGAAAATAATTAAGAAATTAACCATAATAATTAATTAGAATATGAAAATAAGCTAGTTCAGTCAATCAAAAATGCAATATTTAGAAGATTGAGATGGATGGAAAAAGATACTTTTGTTCTCTCGGCAATTCATAAGAACAAACTGAATTGCGCAATCGCAGTGTGTATGCGAAATTAATGAACAAAATAACATTTTAGCGATTTATGCTGAATTAGACAACCTTTGAAGAAGTATATTTATTACTTTCATAAAATAAGCGATCGAGATCTTCATTTACATTACACGCGGCCGTAAATCTCCGTTAATTTGATTGGTATTACCCTGCATTTTATTATGGATTTGCTACGATCCCGGAAATGGTAGAAATCCGTGCTGAAAAAGCGAAAAATGGTGTTTCCGAGGAATTATAACACATCTGGTTAATTGATAAATTTCAAACAAAAAAAGCCGGAGAATTTCGCCGAACATTGATTTCCTAGAAATGTTAAAAAATTCAAATAAATGCGGAAATGCGTAAAATATAGCAATATATGCGTAAAAGCGTAAAGAGCAGTTAAAATGCGTAAATTTTACGCATAATGCGTAAAAGTTGGCAGGTATGATATATGCTTTCACTGCATTATGTGAAAGCAGTCGCCAAATGATATTGGATAGACATTATTAAATAAACATGAATTTTGTTTACCAATTGACTTCTACTTATTTCATTACGACACAACTGTGTTACTTCTGCTCAAATTCTATTAGTTAAGAAATTCACATCACTTAACTATAATAAGAGGACTTGCCTAATTTGCCTTTACTGGAATCAAAGGGTTATAAGTTCTCGAATTTCCAGACAGGATTATGTACCCTGACAAGATACAGTTCCATGCCACCTGGAAAATATCATATAATGTGGCAAAGGCATACATTGTACTCGTACTAGACAAATGCAAGGAGCCTGACACCATGCGCCATGGTCAGAATTTCGAGTGAGGAAAGTAAAAATGAAAACAGCCAGTTGCCTGGGTGTTTTTAGGGGCTTCGGACCTTGGTCCAAGGCTCCCAAGAATTTTGAGGTTCTGAGTGCTGCTTGTATTTTGATAGTGCATTTAATAAAAAATAGAATATGAAAAATTTTCCATAATATGAAACAATATAAGCATACCACAGTATTAGTTTCTAATTCTTCTAGCGTAAATGGTTTCTTTTTTTTCTTTTTCTTTTTTAAACCCGAGAAGTCGTCTAAATCAAGAACAGTATCTGAAATAAAAAAAAGCAATCACCATAAGTTATACATTTTAAATCTATAACATATTTAGGGGTGAAAAACTGAGTTTTGTGGCAGCTAGAAAATGTTGTGCACACTTGATAATTATTTTATGCATATGAAATCTCCATTTTGTATCAATTAATATTACATCTTAAAACTTAAGTGTAAGAAAAACATAATGAGAAAATTATTTAATCATACTATACAGTTTAAAAGAACAAAAATTGATAGTTCAATACAACATACTAATACTACATATTTTCATTCAAAATACACATCATTTATAACAGAGATACTTGTTTCTTAACAATTTAGACACTGCATTAATCCAAGTTATCTGTGTGCTCAACGTATTAGATATTCTGATGTGAATAACATCTATGGTTGGGTTCCTCTGCAGAGATGCCAATCTCTGAAAGGGGTCATCAGTATAAAAATCAGAAGTTTTCAATAAAACTGCATCAACCATAAATAAGGTTTTACGTGTATTAAAAAAATATATTTTGAAATCTTAGGTTCTAAAATGTAGTTCAGTTAACTGATTTAATTAAAACTGAATTGCACTATTTATGTGAAAATAATAAAAAATTAACCAAAATATAAAAATATGCTAGTTTAGTCCAGAAATAAAGAAAAAAAAACTGAATTACACAATTGTACTATTTATGTGGAAATAATTAAAACATTAACATTTAGAATCATCCAAAATATAAAAATCGGGTAATTTAGTTAAGCTAATATGCAATAAGATGACGGAGATGGATGAAGATAATTGTCTACTCTCAGCAATGCTCAAGAAAAAAACTGAATAACACAATTATACTATTTATGCAAAATGTAACCAAAACATGAAAATAAGCAAGTTTAGTCATGGTAATGGATTCCATGGAATTGTGTAATCATATGATTTATGTAAAAATAATTAAAAAATAAACCAAAATATGAAAATAAGAAGTTTTGTCAAATTAATGTGCAATAAGGAGATGGATGCAAGAAGGTAATTGTGTACTCTTGGAAAAGCCTGAAAAGGATAACAGAATTGTGTAATCGCATAATTTAAGTGAAAAATAATTTGTTTAGTAAAATATTTGATTATTTCTACTTGCAATATAAAAATAAATCAAGTCCATGGATGCAAGTTAGGATACCTGGCCAAGCCTGAAAATATTCCAACTACTATAAGTTCCCATATACACATGCAACAATAACATTAAACTAACAAGGAAATATGTAATGTTCTTTTCAAATTATCCACAATTAAATCAACAAAGTCAAATATTTTTGTCAAAGACTTTGCTCTTGTTGAATGTTGACCTTTTATATTTTCGACAAAACAAAAACTAATAATCAATGTCAACAACAAAATAGTAAAGTTCTAACAATGAAAATTACAGTTTTAGTATAACTATTAATTTCCTTTTCATTTAAGATTAAATAATAATCAAATATGTATATATGTACAATACACTATATGATCAAAAGTATCCGGACACTTTGGATGTTAGAATGTTTTTCGAATTTCTAAACAAATACTTGGCGACGTGTTCTGTAACTTTGGCGATGTGAAAAATTTGCTTGAACGCACACTTTCCAGTAAAGTTTCGGTGACTTGTGCATTTAGGGGACCACCAAGATATTGAAAAAAGGGAAAATATATTTGATTACCCTGTAACATAAAAAGCTGGAAATGATTTGTAACTTCCACAAAATAGTTAACTAGCTTTGTTCAATGTGTATAAGCATTTTCGTAAAACAAAAATGCATATTCATGAAGATAAATGTTTCTTTGAAAAAAATACCAAATTTTGTTACATGCTTCTTGATTACAATATCCATAGGTTTTAATTAAATTTCACGAAACTTACAGAACATTTTTCAACATCCAAGAAAAACATTATACTTCAATTGAAAATTAAAGCATTGAATATACGATGAGATATAAGCATTTGAAGAAACTTAAGTTTTTACTGTGCAGGTGCGAAACATAGCAATAGTTTTCTTTCATGATTTTGTGGTGAATACTGTAGGGCAACTTCTATAAAAAATCCACTGGTATATTAAGAAAATTCATAAAGATATCGAAGATATAGTGATCAGTTTTTCTCTGACTCTCTTAAAGTACCTGGATGATAAGGGGGTTTCTACAAATTGACATTTTACAAATTCATCGGACACCCCTGTTTTAAAAATGAACTAGCCCAACTTTATGCAAATAATGATCAAAAGTCTCCGGACATCCCTGTACGTGGTGGATTCTGCCAGTGATGTCAAATTTCTAGCTCGCAGACAAGTATAAAAGAAGTTAGACAAGTTAACAAATTTAATTTCAAAGCCAGAAAAGTAAAATGGGAGGAAAACTAAATGAATTTGAATGTGGTGAAGTGATTGGTTGTCACCACTGTGGAAAATCTGTTCGTGAAATTTCTGTCATGTTACGAGTGACCTGTTCCACCGTAAATGATGTTATCGTGAAGTGGAAATGTACAGGCGTTACAACTGTGCATGCATGACCTAGTCGGCCATTCAGTCTAGTAGAAAGTGGCCACAGAGTGCTGAAGAGAGTTGCGAAAGTGAACCGCATGCAATCAGCGCAAATAGTTTGTTCGAAATTTCAGGAAGCCTCTGGATGTAAAGTCAGCACAATGACAGTTTGTCATGAGTTGCGAAGTCTTGGTTTTCATGGGCGAGCAGCTGCATATAAACCAAACATTACCGCAACCAATTCCAAGCTTCGCTTACAGTGGTGCAATGTGCGGACTGGAACCTTCAGCAATGACGTCAAGTGTTATGGGGCAATAAATCACGGTACACGCTCTGGCAATTCGATGGTAGAGTCTGGGTGTGGAGAATGCTAGGTGAAAGCCTTTTATGTGACTGTATTGTGCCGCAAGTTAAGTTTGGTGGTGGAAACATAATGGTTTAGGACCTTTTCTCATGGTTCGAGCTTGGCCTCTTATTCCTGTGAAGGGAACTCTGAAGACGGAAGGATATCTTGACATTTTGGATAATTCCATGCTGCCTGCATTGTGGCAACAGTTTGGAGTGGATCATTTTTGTTTTAACAAGATCTTGTTCCTGTCCACAAAGCACAGGCTATGCAGAGCTGGTTTGCTGACATGGATGTTGAGGAACTTTACTGGCCTGCTCAGACCCCAGACTTTAATCCCATAGAACACTTATGGTATACCTGCCAACCTGGGAAAATTGGAATGTGTAAAATTTTGAGTGAATGACATTTATGATTTTTGTTAAACTACGCGTGCAAATGACATTTCTAGTGAATTTAACAATGTACAAGTACCAGCATTAAATATCAGGCATAGTACTGGTAGAATATGAAAATTCAGGACACCAATTTTATAAAATTTCAGGACAATAAATTATAAAACAAAAAATATATAAAGGTTTTATCTGGTGAAAATTACTTTATAATGAAAACAAATACTTATGTTTGGTAAAACACAGGTTTTCACTAAAGAGAGTAACAAATATTGATCTTTAATAAAAATACATACACATATATATATATATATATATATAAATAAAAATTGAAGGATTTTAATCGAAAATTATGCATAAACTACTGTATGTACAATATATATATATATATATATATATATATATATATATATATACATATATATATATATATATATATATATATATATATATATATACATACATATATATATATATATTGCACTGAATTATATTCTTGCAAAAATGGTTTCCTTTTTATTTGCTTAAATCATTGCTTTAATACAACTTTTTGGAAAATATCCCTTCAGAGTTCAGACCCATTTTTCAAAATAGAAAAATTTGTATTATGCAAATATAATTAAAGTAACCTTAATAATTAGCCATAATATGAAAATAAGCTAGTTTAATCGATCTAATATGCAACATTTAAATGATGGAGGTTGATGGAAAAAGTTACTAACGTACTCTCGGCAATTCACGCGAAGTAACTGAATTCACACTGTTTATGCGAAAATAATTAAGAAATTAACTGTAATAATTAATCAGAATATGAAAATAAGCTAGTTTAGTCGATCTAATATGGAACATTTAAATGATGGAGATGGATGGGAAAAGATACTAACGCACTCTCTGTAATTCACTCGAAGTAACTGAATTGCGTAATCGCACTGTTTATGCGAAAATAATTAAGAAATTAACCAAAATAATTAATTAGAATATGAAAATAAGCTAGTTTAGTCAATCAAAAATTCAATATTTAGAAGATTAAGATGGATGGAAAAAGATACTATTGTACTTTCGGCGATTCATGAGAACAAACAATTGCGCAATCACAGTGTTTATGCAAAATTAATGAACAAAATAACATTTTAGTGATTTATGTTGAATTAGACAACCTTTGAAGAGGTACATTTATTACTTTCATAAAATAAGCAATCGAGATCTTAATTTGCATTACACACGGCCGTAAATCTCCATTAATTTGATTGGCATTACAACTGCATTTTAATTATGGATTTGTTACGATCCCGGGAATGGTAGAAATCTGTGCTAAAAAAGCAGAAAATCGGTGTTTCCGAGGAATTATACCATGTCTGGTTAATTGATAAACTTCAAACACAAACAATGTGTAAAAGCGTAAAGAGCAGCTGAAATGCATAAATTTTACGCATAATACGTAAAAGTTGGCAAGTATATTATGCGATAAATTAGAATGTTGACTGCGAGTTAGGCCAAAATGCCCCACATCGGTGGCAGAGCTGACTAGTATTCTTTTAAAAGAATGGCGTGAAATTCCTGCTGCAACATTGCAGAAACTAGTGGATAGCCTCCCTGATAGAGTGGCAGCCATCATTGCAGCAAAAGGTAGCCCCACTTCATACTAATTTGTGACTTTTTTGAAGGAGAAGCAAAACATACAGGTGTCCGGATAATTTTGATCAGATCGTGTATATGTATTTAGTATATTAGTTAATTGTATTTACTCCAGTTTAACTATCCTATGATTTAACATTTAAAATGTCAATTTGTGAAAACCCCCTTATCATCCAGATACTTTCAGAGTCAGAGAAAAACTGATCACTATATCTTTATGAATTTTCACGATATTCCAGTGGATTTTTTTTTTTATAGAAGTTGCCCTACAGTATTCACTACAAAACCACGAAAACTATTGCTATGTTTCGCGCCTGAGCAGTAAAAACTTAGTTTCTTCAAATGCTTATATCTCATTGTATATTTAATGTTTTAATTTTCAATTGCAGTCAGTGTTCGAAATGAGCGGTCGTTAGTCGTAATTTGCAACTAGAAATTTCAATTTGACGACCAGATTCTTCAATCTGGTCGTCAAATTTGACGCCTAGCAATGCTATTGTTAAATATCAGTCTCACCTTTCCCTTTGACTAAATTACGATCCCTAGTAGAAGACTGGACAGCGGTCGAGAAAAAGCGGCATTTTATACACGCCCACAGTGATAAATCTGCAGGTGGTACACAGACAGTGAAATCCCCCTGTCTATTCAGGGAAGGAAACATTGGGATCTTTATTGTACTTGAACTCACCCCCACCCTTCAAGACCTGAAATTGCACGTCTGAAGAATTTATTTGTTTGCTTTATCCTCAGACATTCCGATGCCCGAGACTCCGGGTATTTAACGAGTTTCTATTGCTCCCCTTCCCTTTATTCCTTCGTAGATCTACGTATCGCACTTGAAAGAAAAGGGGGTTATCCTGCAATCTTTACTATCTAATTGCTTACTATTATAGAACACATTGCATTCCAGATTGAATCGCTCCAGCTTCTTGTAAATTTGGTTAGCAAATATTTTGTTATCAGACATTGAAAATGACGTTCTTATAGCTGCCAAGTGTTCAGATTTTTATGTACTTGTTCCGTTTTTTCAGTCTTATTCCGGGAATCTGATTTGGATCCACAGCAGTCCGATTTTTCTTTTCCATAACATTTATATTTTATTGTATGCAGATCTGCATAAGAGTATCTACAAGTCATGAAATCGGAAGTAGGTCACAAAATGAGAAACAAAGTCTGAAATTTCAAGATGGAGGTTTTCCCGTTTTTTCATCTAAAATTCCGTTTCCATTTAATTGCGTCTCTTTCTAATTAATGTGGGAGAAACACATTTGCATCAACTAAAATTTTTATGATTATTTCTTGTTATATACAAGAAAACTATTTTTTAGACGTATTTTTAAAGAAATGAAGAGCTATATTGCACGAATACCGGATACCGCGATAAACGGCATTTGTCCGTGATCTTCTTTATATTTCGTTTTATTGTGAAAATACTTTTCCACTTCTGCAATCTGTTTGCATCGTCTAAAACGTTTGTAAATATTTCGTATATACTATATTATACAGAAAAACTATTTTTCAAGCGTATTTTTAATGACATGAAAGGCTATTTTGCAGCAGTATCGCGATAAACGGCATTTGTGCGCGATCCTCTGTATTTCGTTTTATTTTGAAAGTATTTTTCCACTGTTGCAATTTGTTTGCATCGTTTAAAATGTTTGTAATTATTTTGTATATATAATATACAAAATAATTACAAACATAAAAATATTTTTTCTATATAATAGAAAAACTATTTTTCAAATGTATTGTTAATGAAATAGAAGGCTATTTTGCAGCAGTATGGGGAAAAACGGTATTAGTGCGCGATTTTTCCTCATGCAATGTGTTCTTATGTTTTTTTTCTGGTAGGTTGGCATCTATGCATTTTTTATATCAAGCCTTAAAATTAATGTGATTCATACTTTTTTTTATTATTACCCAGGCTGTCTAGCTCACCCAAAGGGTGTTGTTGTTGTTGAGATCCAGACCGTCCGACCTACCAGAAAGGTGTAAGGTAACTGTTTGGACGGCACGGATGTGCCACCCAATTTAGACCGGCACCCAGTGAGGGAGGCATCCACAGGGACCGTACCCTCCTTCCCCTACCACCAACCTCTAGGAAGGACTTACGGACCCACATGTTTAACGTGATCGTACTCCGCGTGAACACGACGGCAGTTTTGGCAGTGGCTGGAATCGAACCCGGGCCTACCGAGTGCAACTCCAGTGCGCTAACCAATGGGCTACCGCGCCCCACCCAAAGGGTGTAAATGAGTTTCAAGGGTATGATTTATATTTTGTCAAAGCGACAAGAAAAAGAGTAGCAACTATAAAACAAAAACTTATTATTGACTTGCAAATACTGAACCCTAGCTGCCAACTCTGCATTTCTTCGTGAAGCTCCGATATTTGCATTGACTGCCGATTTCCGGAGAAATATGCAAATTCCCCCCCCCTTTTTTTTAAAACTTTTAAGGTGAATATAGTAAACACATTTTAAAATGAAATTCCATACTTTGGCAAAATTGGCCACAAAAAGTGACTAAATTTCGCTCAAGATTCCCTTATAATATTTTAATTTTAAATGTGTTTCATTCTTATATTTGTAAGTAATATGAGAAAGATTATATGGAAATGTCACTAAAATGTGCATTTATACGTGAGTATCGGTTTATCCCGTTTTATTATCATGTCTTTTCCATTCTCGCAATTTGTTTTCATCAACTAAAACTTTTATATTAATTGCTGTTTTAACTCAGAAAAATTAATTTTCAAGCATGAAATGAAGGGGTATTGGGGCAATGACTGTACAAGGTAAGATGGCCATAATTGAAAATTGTTAACTAGAAGTTTTTTTTTTTTAATTTGTTGCTCTTTTATGCCTTTTTTGCCAAGTAAAAACAAATTAGCAATTTTTTCTATTTATTTTTTCTTGAGTTTCTTTTTCAGTTTATTTTAAATTTTAAGAAAATTTAAAACAATTTTTAATACAAAAATCTGAATTATTCTTTTTTTATATCTTTAACAAAAATGGGCATTTAAAAAATAGTTGTTATTGTTAGAGATGTAAAAATGGCAACTAGCCGTGTCTATTTGGCACCTAGAGACAGAACCTATAGGCGTCAAATGACGCCTAGTTCAAATTTTTAATTTCTAACACTGATTGCAGTATAATGTCTTTCTTGGACGTTGACAAATGTTCTGTAGGTTTCGTGAAATTTGATTGAAACCTATGGATATTGTAAGCAAAAAAAACATTTTTTTAAAGAAATGTTTATAACTTTATGAATATACATTTTTGTTTTACAAAAATGTTTGAACAAAGCTAGTTAACTATTTTGTGAAAGTTACAAATCATTTCCAGCTTTTTATGATACAGGGTGATTAAATATATTTTTCCCATTTTCCAATATCTTGGTGGTCCCCTAAATGCACAAGTCACAGAAACTTTACTGGAAAGTGTGCGTTCAAGCATGTTCTTCACACCGCTAAAGTTACAGAACACTTCGCCAAGTATTTGTTTAGAAATTCGAAAAACATTCAAACATTCAATGTGTCTGGATACTTTTTATCATATAGTGTATAAACATTTGAGTTTTCAATGCTCAAAAACGATTTGATGATAAAAACAGGGTAATGATGATGATAAAAGGGAAAAACTGATACATAAATAGCATTCTTTTGCAGTTGTCATGTCCTTCATTTAGCACTACTATGGTGACATGATGAGGTTAACTCCAAATTAGATGTCAATGAGGACTGAAAGAAACAGGTCTTTTATGAAAAACACATCTAATATAATAAAGATCTTAGCTAACCATTAATGTAACTTATCGAATGCTTTTCAGTCATCACAAATTTAAACTTTTCACAATCTAATGAGTAGAATACCGAAACACAAAATCGAGCTGAGATACCACTCTCACTTAATTTTCGAACTGATATGTTACTCGATCTGATTTCTTAGCACCATGTTGAGTGTTTTATACAAGGGTCACACTGAAATTTTTGAGACAGGGACAGGCGATATGCGCTAGAAAAAAATTATTGATCGGATATTTAAATTTGAACTCTTATGTCCACAGACGATAATTTGTGGCAACAATTACAATTTAGCTATCGTAGAATAAATTTTGAAAGAAAAGAAAATGGAGTTGACGTGAAAGCATTATCGAGCTATGATTTTCTATGATTTTAAAGTGAGTCAAGAAGAATGTCTTCAACGTCTACAATTAGCATATAGAAATGATGCTCCATCTTGTGCCACTGTATTCAGAAGGTTTACAGAGTCTAGAAGATGTCGAAATTCTCTCCTGAATGAAGAATACACAGAAAGACCTTTACAGCTGAAGTCCCAAAAAATGTGTCGGCCATTCGAAAAATGTTAATCAGTGATAATCGCTATACCTACCAAATGATACAGAAGGAACTTAATATTGAATCCACAGCTATACATAAAATTATTCATGAAGAACTGCATGTGAAAAAATTAGTTTGTCGTTGGGTTCCCCATAATTTAACAAAACACCAAAAAGCGGAGCGTATCAAAAACAGTAAAGAAACCATAAAATTACTTAATGATGGTGGACACCACATTATTTCTTAAATCATAACTGGTGATGAAATGTACATACCATTTTTTGACAATCCAACACGTCAAGAAGGTAAAGTATGGGTCTTTGAAGATGACCCCAAACCAACAATGGTGAAAAGACAAGGAGAAATGAAAAAAGTAATGTATGCAGTGTTCTTCAGAAGCTGGAGGGAAAGAAGACCATTACAGCAAACTGGTAGACTACTAAGTGTCTTCCAGAAATTCTTCAGGAAGCGAATGTTAGGGGACGCATGCTTCACCATGACAATACATCTTCTCATTTTCAGCAAGAATGACAGTCGGATTTCTTGAACAAAAGAATATCAAAGTGATAGAACATCCACCATATTCTCCTGATCCTGCTATGTGTGACTTTTGGCTATTTTTTAATCTAAAAAAAAATTTATGTGAGCATCATTTTCATTCTTAAGATGAGATTGATGAGGCTATAAAAGCATATTTTTCATCGATTCCAAGAAATGGATCTTTGGAAAATTCACCTACAAAAGTGCATTGATGTTGGAGGGGAGTACTTTGGAACACTCCCAAGAGTTAGGAAGTTTAACTTGTACCACTTAGCCGTATCTCAAAAATTTCAGTGTGACCCTCGTACCAAAGGGAGAGACCTTCCTGGAATATGCAAATTAATAGAATTATCTTTGGATATGCAAATTTCATGTATGTTGAGCATGTACTTGTGGAAAAAATGCTATGATTTATTCTCGAGAACAAAGTGAGTTATTCAAATGAATTTATGATTTGAACTTTCCTCAGATGCATCGCAATGTTCATTTACACTTCTTACATAAATATGCCCAAGATATTAGTCTTTAAACATGCTATTTTAACTATGTCCATCCTCCTTTTTATTTTTCATATAATTTATGGATGGTACAGATGTAGGTCAAAGTGCTGCAACAACAAAGTCATGATATTGGCAGTTTAGTTCAGAAAAGCATGATTTTCTATCATTCCCTTTTCACAATGCTTACTCGTTAGTGAGTTTGTTCACACTGAATTCGTATTATGTATGTGAAAATAATTAAATAATTAAACCATTATAATCAACCAAAATATGAAAATTAGCTAGTTTAGTCAAGTTAATGTGCAACAATAGGGAGATGGAGATCGATGGAAAGGGATAACTGCGTAATCTCGGAAATGCTCACGGGAAAAAAAAGACTAAATTTCACAATCGCACTATTTATGTGAAATTAATTAAAAAAATTTAGCCTTTACAATCAACCAAAATATGAAAATAAGGTTACTTATCAGTTATAGGGACCATGGGCTAGTTTCCAAGAAATTGTTACAATCAACCAAAATATGAAAATAAGGTTACTTATCAGTTATAGGGACCATGGGCTAGTTTCCAAGAAATTGTTGAACATATACAGGACGGTCCAATCATATTTTCATATTGCTGGTATGGCTACAAAACTTAAGAATTAGAAGCAGACTTTCAACATTTGAAAGTAAACCATCGATATAACTTCATGGATCCTGGAACCGAGGCTCATACGCAGACCATAGAGATACTCTGGGGATCCACGAAATGGCATAACAAAAAGCATAGAGACAGTACTTGGACTCATATCTCATAGAATTTATGTGGCGAAGTGCTACAGGTAGTGAAAAATTAAATTAAATTTTATCAGCAATAGCTGAGTTTTGGCCGTCACAAATTTCAATGTAACACAATATATTTTTTGTTAAGTAAAATTGATCAAACCTCATTATACAGGGTGTCCAGTGCTATTGGTGCCCAATGGCTATATCCTCAACCGTTAGTCACAGAGATACACTTCCAATTGTAAAAATGTTTTAAATTTTAAAATCTATTATCTTAGAAACAGTTTAAATCAATAAATGCATTTCTGAAAGAAATACAAAATATAAATGTTTATACAGTCCCCCGGTCCTACCAATTATATTTAGAAAAATCATCCTCATACAATTTTATTAAAAAAAAAAAAAAAAAAAAAAAAAAAAAAAAAAAAAATCAGCGACTTAAGTCAAAGTTTAATGCTTCATAACTCTGTGAATTTTGGTCGTAAAAGGAAGATTTTTTTTTTATTTTGCATGAAATTGTATGAGGATGATGTTTTTAAATATAATTTATAGGACTGCAGCGTTCTCTCCAGGCCATTTTAGCCGGGCGGTATGCCCGGCTATTTTACCCTATTGCCCAGTAACCAAACAGCGTTCATTTCTGCCAACAAAAAAAGAAAGGTGCGCCGAATGGCTTGGGCTATGTAACGAAACATCGTGAAAAACCGGTACGAAGTTGACATTGCCATACCGGTTTCGTAATGTTCAAGTCAGCGATATATCATGATTGAGTGAAGATACATCACCATTTTCCAATGTTCATAGTCAGCCCTAAGTGCCGATCTTGGGAGCGATGATTCCAGTTTTAGAATTTTCTTAGCGCATGCGAAATTTCCTGGTATCATCATCGGCAGTATATCACGATTATCAGATATCGGCACATCCCTAGTACCGATCTAGAGATCAATAATTCCGGTTTTGGGATTTTCTTAGCGCATGTGCGATTTCCTGGTAAAAATACTACCACTGCTAATTATAACGATTCTGATGTTTCTGCACAATTTTTCATCGTGCACATGCACAAATTCCCGGTGTTGTCACCACCAGTATATCTTGATTTCCCGGTACTAAATTCCACAGCACTGACTTTGCTTTTTGATGCCGTGGAACTAAATAATCTTATACTAATTAATAATCATTAAATTTTTTCAGGTACTTTGCTTTTTGATTTTCTCGGGATGCGAATAATACACATAATCTGTAGATTATCTCTACTTGAAATTTTGTAATTAATGAAGTGTGAATCATCTCCCAATTTTTATCGCATTCACTATGTTTGTAAAAATAACTTAATGTTCAGTTTTCACAATTTATTCTAAAATCTGCAAAAACTGCAACAATCAAGTTTGTTGGAAATAATCAATACATCGCGATTCACGTTCCCGTGAACGGGCGTTTATGCAAATTTAATATGAACGACTCTTCCCGTTCACCGGCGTGAACCGTGACGTTTTTCAACATGAGGTTTCATGCAAATCAGTTCTCAATGCGTACGCATCTGATTTGCATATCCGGGGGCGTTTCCGGAACTGTCCATTCTCGGATATATAGGGCAGAGGTTTCTTGAAGCAAATGAGAAGGTCGAAAGGGTCGATCGAGATCAGACGTCTGAAGAAGTCAGACGAGATAGACACTGATGGTCTGATGCAGGCAGACAGAAATGTTTTTGACTGAAGTACTGCGGAATATCGTTTGACGACGGTGAATAGTCGAAACGGATGCAGATGTGGTCAGTTTGGACCAGCATGTATTGAACGTTAAATTTACTTACAAACGTTCGGAAGCCGCTTTAAATATTTTCCTGATGTTCTATCCTTTGGTTTCCCTTTGCCAAGTGATGGTGGCTGAAATACACGCAAGTGATAGAGGTAGTATAGTAACTTACTACCAGATGCTTCAAGGAATCTCTGTCTAGTCATTTACAACTAAAAATCTTTTGTACATAGTATATTTTTGATGTTTTACGGCATGGAAAATTACCAGGTACGTGTAATATGCCGAGTTGTGTTTTTCACCAAATAAAGTGAACGAAGTTTTTCTTTAAAACTGGACTTGTGTACTTTCATGACCCAGCCAACACTTATTGACTCTGACAGTGCGTGCTTTGCTATCTTCAAATTTTAAATTTTCCAAAAGAAACGGTTACGGGGCCAGTTCAACGCCCAATAGAGTCATAAGTGCAAGTATCTTTAAAGAAATCGTTCCAGTGTTCAGATGGGGGCCGCACATGGCACCATTTTGAAGTTCGTGTAAACAACGAAACGCAACAGTGTAAACGTAAACAGTGTACAAGAACTTTTGCTTCTGCTTCTTCAAAACTACGAGTGGCCATGGAGGCAAGTAGAACGGAGTTGCTGACGCGGGACAACTACGTCACCTGGCGTACCGACATCTCATTCGTCCTCAAGGGAGAAGGATGTTTCGGACACGTAGATGGAAGTGCTAAGCCTATCGAAGAAGACGCAACCGCGAGTCGTCGCGACTACGATGATTTTTATCGCCGGAAAGACCGAGCATTAGCCATCATTTATCAAAGTTTATCCTCGGAATACAAGGAGTTGATAAACGTCACCGACGAACCTAGTCAAGTATGGAATACCTTGAAAGAACATTTTCAAGCGCCTTCTAGAGCCAACCTGGTTAGATTACTAGATGAGTTCTTCGACGTTCGGCCGGAGCCAGACGAGCCTGTTGACATTTTTTGCTCAAGACTGCGGAAGGCCGTGACGAGGCTTAAAGACGCGAAACACCCCATTGAAGACCTGTATGTAGCATTCCAGTCGATTCGGTACCTTCCGGAAGAATTCCGAGGTATCGTTCAAATTATATATCGATGGAATGACTCGGACTTCAAGCTCAGCAAAATACAAGCAGATCTAGCAGCGGAGGAGAGCCGGCTGAGGCAGCAAGCAAGTGACTTTTCCAAAACTGTGAGTTCAAATTCTGCATATTTTACTTCTAAGAAATTTGTAAATAGAGTAAAAGTGTCTAAACTTAAATTTCCAAATGTATCTCATAATGTGTCTAATGTAAATACTTCTAGTCATAATGTAAATATTTCTAAAAGTAAAATTAAGTGTTTTAAGTGTAACAAACTAGGTCATACTAAATCTAATTGCAGTAGAAATAATGGATCTAGTATTGTGGAATTTCTTGGGTCTCCACAGATTGAGGCTAATACTGTAATCGATCCTAGCGATAGACTCAGCTGGGTAGTAGACACTGCTGCTACGCGACATTTCTGTAATAACATTAAGTTATTTTCAAAATTTAATGAGTGCAAAGGCACTTCAATGTCGCTAGCAGTAGGGGATGTCGAAAGTCCAGTTGAGGCTATCGGGACGGTGGAAATGTATGTCCAATTTAAGGATAAGCAAAGTATTATCAAATTGGAAAATGTTATGTATTCTCCTAAACTTAGGAGAAATTTATTAGCTGCATCTGTTCTTGAGGAACAAAATTTTAGTTTTAATGGAGCTAATGGGGTTCTATGGTTTTTTACACCTAAAGGGGAGAAATTCTTTTATGCAAAAAGAAAGGATGGGTTATATTTTTTAAAACCTAAGTATAGTACCCAGGAACAACATAACGTAGAAAACCGTCAATCTAAAGATAGGGATCGAGATGGAGACAAGAAACACAAAAAGGATAAGAAATCCAAGGATAGGGATCCTAGTGCTTCCAGAAAAATAGACAAAGTAAAAATAGCACCTAATCTTAAAGAAACTAAATTTAAATCTGACAAAACAAAAACTAAGCAGAATAAAAATGTGAATAGTTCAATATCTAAGCCTAGCAGTTCAGTAACTGAACTTAATAGTACAAACTGTCTTTGGCATAAACGATATTGCCACATAAACGCTGAATATCTCCTCCAAACCAGCAAAGTTTCTGCCGTAAACGGACTTCCTAGGCTTAAATACAAAAAGTTAAATTGTAAATCGTGTAAATTGGCTAAGTCTAGGAGAGTATCATATAAACCCACCGGTAGGATAAGGTCCACTAAACCATTGCAATTGTTACACATGGATGTGTGTGGTCCCTTACCCACAGCCTCATATGGTGGGAACAAGTATGTCTTAACTATAACAGATGATTATAGTAGAAAAGTTTTTGTTTACCTCATGAAACAGAAGTCAGAAGTATTTTCACATTTTAAAGAGTTTCAGGCCAGAGAAGAAAGGCAGTTAGGTACTAAAATTCTATGTATCCGGACGGATAATGGGATGGAATTCTGCCATGATAAGTTCAAAAATTACCTGAGGGATATCGGTATTAAGGCTGAGAGGACTAACACATATACCCCACAGCAAAATGGAGTATCAGAGCGATTCAACTTAAACGCATTTGACTGTGTTAGAGCCATGTTGAACGACAGCAAATTACATGACAGATTCTGGGCGGAAGCAATATTGTGTTTTGCATACACTAAAAATCGAATATGTCACAAATTTAAGACAAAAACTCCACATGAGCTCTACAGTGGTAGAAAACCTTCAGTCAAACATCTTAGAACCTTTGGTTGTAGAGCATATGTAGGCAAACCCAGTCAGCTCAGAAAGAAGTTAGACATGAAAGCTACAGAAGGGGTGATGGTAGGCTATGCTACTAAAACTAAGGGCTATAGGATATTTTTGTCAGGGGAGAAACGAACAATTGAGACCTGCAATGTGAGGTTTGATGAGGGTGATGTAGTGGAAGGCATCCTGGACCCAATTTGTCCCAGAAATATCTCCTCAGGGATATCAAGAGATAACCTTTCAGAATACTCCGACGGGGAATATCCGAGAAGGCAGTCTGATGGGGGGGCAGGAGAGAGTGAAGACACTGGTGACGATCCGTCTGAATCCAGTGAGGAAACGGACTCTCCTGCTGACTCCAGTATGACTCCTTGCTCAGATATTGCTTGGCAGCGAAAGACGGTTCCAAGACCCGATGGGAGTAGAACCGATGTGTATTATTACGCTCAAGGAGATAATAAAAGGCTGAGGTCACACAATGATGTTAAGAAATATTGTGATAAAAGGAATATACAATTTGATCAGCAACTGTTTAATTTTCGGGAAAATAAAGGTCTTAAAAGGGTCAGAGGCAGACCAGAAGCAAGCAATATTGAAATAAATATACCAAAAGGGTACAACGCTGCTATTAAATCTTCCCAGTCCGAAAAATGGTGTAATGCTATGGATGAAGAAATGGCCGTAATGCAAGAGAGGGGTGTCTGGGAACTAGTTCCTGCATCCACCTCACAAAAGCATATAGGCAATAGATGGGTCTACACTATTAAGAAAGACGAGAAAGGGAAAATCAAGAGGTTTAAAGCTCGTTTGGTAGCCCAGGGGTATGGTCAGAAAAAGGGAGAATCATACGATGAAGTTTTTAGCCCTGTTGTTAACTTCAACTTAATTAGAGCATTCTTCTCAATTTTCGTATGCATGCTTGGCTGGATGCATTTCCAATTAGATATCAAATCTGCCTATCTCTATGCTAAATTGAGTCAAAAGGTATATATGAAACAGCCTCAAGGTTATGTCAATCAGGAACAGCCTGATTATGTTTGTTTGTTGAAGAAAGCCATTTACGGTCTTCATCAAAGTGGAAGAGAATGGTTTAATGAACTTGACACCAAATTAAAAGAATTAAATTTTTTAAAACTTCAATGGTGTAATTGTGCATATATTTACAATAGCAAAGTTCTTATGCTATTCTATGTGGATGACATAATTCTCTTCTCAAAATATCAAAGGGACATAGACCACATTGTTTCATTACTTAGCATAGAATTTGATATCAAGGTATTAGGAAAAATTAGAAAACTTTTAGGCGTGGAATTTAAAGAGTGTGACAATAAATTTTTTATACATCAAAGTCAGTATATAGATAAAGTATGTCAAATGTTTCAACAGTATAAATATCCAGTTACTTCACTTCCCATTTCTAAAGGGAATATTCTAAGTAAAATAGATTGTCCAAAGACAAGTGAAGAAATAAAGCAAATGCAAAGTTTTCCTTACAGGAGCTTAATTGGGTGTTTGGCTTTTATATCTAGTAGGACTAGACCTGATATTTGTTACGCCATCAATATATTATCTCAATTTCAAGAAAACCCTGGAATTAAGCATTGGGATGCATTGTTAAGACTTTTAGGATATGTTGAAAAGACTAAAAACTATATGTTGAATTTATCTAACATTCAGGAGTTAAAATTGAATTGTTATTCAGATTCTGACTTTGCTGCAAACCGAGATGACCGTGTTTCACTTGGAGGCATGATACTCTTTATTGACAATGTACCTATTTCTTGGCGTACCTTTAAACATAAGTGTGTCAGCTTATCAACCATGGAAGCTGAATACGTATCACTAACTGAAGCCGCTAAGGAAATGGTATGGGTACAAAACATAATAGAAGAATGTCATTTACTTGGGTTAAACTTTAATAAAAGTAACAGTGTTATTTTTAGCGACAACCAAGCAGCCATTAATTTTTCTAACTCTCCAATTGAAAACAACAGAACTAAGCATATTGATGTTAGATATCATTTCCTAAGAAATTTAATAGTCAATGAATCTTTTAATGTTAAATTTGTAAATAGTAAAGATAACTTAGCAGATCACTTTACTAAACCAATGACTAAGGAAATAATACTTAAATTTTGTAATAAAATTTTTAAAAACTAAATCAAAACTTTTTGAGATTAAATGTTTAGTCTAAAGAAAATTTTAAATACTAAATTGAATTTACAACTTGGGAATTTTTTTTAAAGATGTCATATATATACATTATTGTTTATCTTAAACCTCATTGATATAAGATAGTATATCTTGAGTATAAATTTTTGTGATATTGAATCTTTTTCACTTTACACCTTTGTATATACATCCATTTTCCATGACCCGCATGATGCTAAATAATAGCTTGTGTATAAAATTTTGTATTTTTCAACTTGGTAAAAAGTATGTGTTGAAAGTTTTGATAAAGGAATTTTATTATCTAATTACTTGCATCATGTATTTTTAAATATTTGGTATATCAATGCAGTCTAATAGTATTAATTATGTATACTTATATTGTGTTAATAGACTAAATTTTTTAAGCTTTTTGAATTATAGTGTTTATACTCAAATTTAAAGTAAACTTAAATTCTATGCTTATACAAAATCTTAATCTTTTAAAGTTGACTTGTTTAATATGATAATGTGCTTATACTTAAATTTTGGATACTTATAATTAAATTTAAACTAAAATCTCAATTTTTGAATGCTGATACTTAAGCATTGAAGTTGTGTTGTATATAAATTTCTACTTGATGTGAAATGTTGTTGTTACAATATTGTCGACAATACTTAACTATTTTTCAGATGCTATAAGTACTTATGCATTTTATTTTAAATTTAATAATGATATAATACTTTAAATTTTTTCCTTCATTATATGTTTGATAGGATACTGGGGCCTTGGTGTTTATTGATATACCTTGGTTTCTCAGAGTAAGTTTTCTTTTGCATATGCATTGAGACTTAAGGATTTGCATGAGGGGGCCGATTGTTGGAAATAATCAATACATCGCGATTCACGTTCCCGTGAACGGGCGTTTATGCAAATTTAATATGAACGACTCTTCCCGTTCACCGGCGTGAACCGTGACGTTTTTCAACATGAGGTTTCATGCAAATCAGTTCTCAATGCGTACGCATCTGATTTGCATATCCGGGGGCGTTTCCGGAACTGTCCATTCTCGGATATATAGGGCAGAGGTTTCTTGAAGCAAATGAGACGGTCGAAAGGGTCGATCGAGATCAGACGTCTGAAGAAGTCAGACGAGATGGACACTGATGGTCTGATGCAGGCAGACAGAAATGTTTTTGACTGAAGTACTGCGGAATATCGTTTGACGACTGTGAATAGTCGAAACGGATGCAGATGTGGTCAGTTTGGACCAGCATGTATTGAACGTTAAATTTACTTACAAACGTTCGGAAGCCGCTTTAAATATTTTCCTGATGTTCTATCCTTTGGTTTCCCTTTGCCAAGTGATGGTGGCTGAAATACACGCAAGTGATAGAGGTAGTATAGTAACTTACTACCAGATGCTTCAAGGAATCTCTGTCTAGTCATTTACAACTAAAAATCTTTTGTACATAGTATATTTTTGATGTTTTACGGCATGGAAAATTACCAGGTACGTGTAATATGCCGAGTTGTGTTTTTCACCAAATAAAGTGAACGAAGTTTTTCTTTAAAACTGGACTTGTGTACTTTCATGACCCAGCCAACACTTATTGACTCTGACAGTGCGTGCTTTGCTATCTTCAAATTTTAAATTTTCCAACAAAGTTTGTCTTTATCACCCAAGAAACTTTCTTTAGCAATTTTCAACTTAATAGTCTGCATTCTAAGCTCTTTCATGTTTTACTTTTATTTTGATTCCGATAGGGCAGAGTTTCCCTCAGGATTAAAAAAGGGCAGGGTGCGTATACCAGAAAAAGGGCACATCTTAGAAAAAGGACACATATTTTTATGTTTGAATAACATTTATGCTTGGGATTTTTATGACGAAAATCAGAGCATTGCAAAAAAATGTAAACACTTTTGTCGCGCATACCTCCATAGACAAAAATGTAAATATATTTTCTTGTTTTGTAGGAAATAGGGTCAAGATTGTGAATATATAAAATTAATTTCAATTTTTTAATATTTTGAACCTGTTTTTTGAAAAACTTAAAAAATTATCTGTCCGAGCATGTTTTTTTTTTTTTCATTTTGCTTATTTTCACTCGAAATATCTTCGAAACCATAAAAGACAGATATAAATAGTAAGGGATAAAAATATGAATTAGGAAATTTAGTTGCTAAATCTATATTTATATTTTAAAAATGTGCTTATAGTTTTCGAGTAATCATTTTGTCGAGTTGAAGAGTGAAAATTTTCCCCTTTTCAAGTTTGTAATGCTATCTCAAAAACTAAACCTGTAAACAATTATGCAAGAATATAGCTCTTTGAAATCCCTACAAGTGTATATAATTGCATTTTGGATGAGCTCTTTGTTTGCGAAGTATAGTGGTTATAATTTCGATATTTTAGTATTTTAACCTGGGTTTTCCAGTGTGTGGAAAAGCTTTAATTCAGTTAAAATGTTACTATTGTTTCAGCTGAATCAGTTACTTGTTCCTTGGTGAAATATTTGTGCATGAGATAATCTTATTTTGTTAGATTCTAAAAATGTGTAATGATTGGTAAAGTTTGAATAAAAGAAATGAAAATATACATATTAGAGTACATTTTATACATATTAAAGTAAATTTATAGATTATAGGACAGGTTGATTTCAGGTCAGATAAGTTTAATTTATATACTGAAAAACAAGTTCGTAAAATAATTTTATATTTTAACCTGAAGTCCATGGTCGAAGCATCCAGATAAAATTGTTGTGAAAACTAAAGTACTAACTAGCTATAAACAGTTAGCAAGTCATTTGTAGTACTTTTAAATCCTGTAAACAATATAAATGAATCTGAAAAAATCGAATAGCTTTATTGAACTTTACTGAAGTTTTATTTTATAAAATGTTATTCATTCCAAACCAATGTGGCTTCATCGGACTGGAGCCACCACCACTAAGGTATGAAAATGTTTCTTTTGTTGAGAAAAAATTAATCATTGAATAAATGCTATTTTTAAATCAAATGCAATTATAGTCTTAAGCAATTGGGTGTATTAGCAATTACAATTATTGAATTTATATAAATTTAGAGTTTATTAAATTTAAAAAGGAGAATATTAAATTTTGATTTTTAGTATTTTATCATTAGTCAATGAAGTTTGATGATTTAAAGGGATAAGATATATTTAAATGTTGAAAATATTTGTTAATTGTTTGTTGTTATATATTGATCGCAAAAAAAAAAAAAATCTGATTTAAATAACTAAATAAAATTCCAGAAAGCTCCATAAAAGCACCGTATAAAGTTTTGAACTACGGATTAGCTTTGAAAACTAGTTTTGAACTATGGATCATGAATATATATCACAAAGACAAAGTCAGATCAAGAAGCATCAAGATAATCAACTGATACAAGCACTAGCTTAAATAGCCCAGTACCATTGAAGTTGTAGTTAATGTTTTCCTTCCGGAGTATGCTAATCTCTAATCGGTTGAAGTAGAAATTAGCATAAACCGGAAGTTGACGTCTCAATTTGCAGGACCACAGACCATGGGGGTAAAACTTCTAAACATGTGACCCAAAAGCGATTAGTCAATTAGAACAAAGTATCTTTTGGATTTAGACCGTACATCGACCGATTCACGTATGTGCTTGTTTACATCCGAAGTTTTTCCAACACATGTGTCTGCGCAGCATCCGTATGTTTAGCCGTAAACTCGCATAGCGGGTGAGTACGCGAATGACAACTACTGCATATGTCCCTAAAGCGAGCGTATCATTATTAAATGAGCTTGATTATTATTATTATTGCATGAGTCCGCGGAGTGGGTCAAAGACGAGTCCGCTAATATGAGGGAGGTTATTTTGTGTTTCAAATCTGCTATGCAGATGTCGTGCAACGGGCTAATCTGTTAATCCATAAGCCCGCATAGTGCGAGTGTTCATAACACAATGTTGCACGATTTACACGCGTCTGCACAAGGTATATATCGTTATTGCATGCATCATATGTGGATTACATACACTCGTTAAAAGAAGGCGCTTAATTTTGTAAATCCGCTACGCGAATTAAATGTGTCGAATCATTATTGCATGGAGCAGAGTTATCGTTCTGAGTCTGCGTAGTATATCTGCACCTGCTTAGTATTCTGCGTTCTGCATCTGCGTAGTTATCCGTCTGCGTAGTAGTCGGGTCAGGACCGCTCATACAAATTTCTGGGTTACCCTTCATATTTCGTATTCCTCTTTTGTGAATTCTTCATGTTTTTTCCTCCCTCAAAAAATTATTGGAGCCCCATCACTTGAGTGGGGTTCGACCCTCCTTATGAGCAGCCATGGTCAGATACACAGCCAATAGCTATAGCATGACTTGCATGGGAGTAAATCCATTACGCGAATTAAATATGTCCGCATATCATTATTACATGGAGCGGAGTTTTCATTATATTGTATATAACGCGTAGTGGTCAGACTCAGATCAGGGTCGCCCTTACAAATTCCTGGGTTCTCCTTTATATTTCATTTTCCTCTTTTGTGCATTTTTCATGCCTTGTCCTCCCTCAAGAATTGTTGGGGAGTCTGGGTTCCACCACTTGAGTGGTGTCCGATCCTCTCTAAGGGCGGCGGTGGACAAATACACAGTCGATAGCTATTACACGAACTACAAATGGGAGTACTCTTAGCAGTGACTTTCGCATATAGCGGAGATACGCAGTCTACAGCAAGAAAGCATTTTAAGAGAATTTTCAAAAAGCGACTAAGCTGGTAGCTAAAGGCAATTAGTAAACAATATAAAGAAAGTAAGCTCTCCCATCTTTAATTCACCCTTCTATCATCTACCATCTTCTATCATCTACCCCACCCTTCTATCATCCTCCGGTTTTGTCAGAATCGGCGAAATCAACGTAAACATCTTCCCGCAAATGGCGCCAAGAACCCTAGTCCGGAAATCTATATTTTTAAATATTTGTTTTAGAGCAAATATGCTTACAGAGTTTACATTTACAGAACTTTATAACTAAAATGCATATCAAACATGAAATAATGTAACAAAAATTTAAGTTGAAAAAGAAAACTGTTTTGAAACTTTTCAACAGATGGAAGAAGAAATGTACGTGTTTAATATTCCCTTTTCCGTTTTGTTTCTTTTAGTGGGCTGTCAATCCTTTTTTTATTGGCACTAGATCACCCGTTTTCTTTCTTTGAAGGAGGAGGGAGCGGGGGGATAGACATGATCAAAATTTACGGTAATGAACGCAGAGAAAGGGCTCTGGGACTTATCTAATGTCATACAAGAACTGGTTGATTTTCGTTTGAGGACAGACATTGCTCTCTTAACAAAAGGCTAAGCAGGGGGGTCTGATCTGCTAACAAAAGGGCAGGGAGGGAGCTCTTCTCGTACAAAGGGCAAGGAGGGCGCTGTTCTGGTAACAAAAGGGCAGACAGGGCGCTGCGCCCTTCCAAAAATGCCTGGGGGAACTCTGAGATAGGGTGTAAATTATTGACTAGAATGTTTTTAATAGATGTGGTAAGAAGATTGCTCTTTGGCGCGGTAATGACATTAGTTAACTTTAATGGTTGTTCATAGGAAAAGGAGTGAGGAGATAGGGCAGGGAATGGGTCATAATTTATGAATGCGTAGATGAGCGGGTGCAGCAGGGAATAGGATATAGTTTATGAATGCATAGATGAACAGGAAACATAAGATTTGGTGGACTTCAAGGGAAATAAGCTTTAGTATCTAGATTTATTTTTCGGTAAGGTAAGCTTTACATTGATTTTTTTTCAGTAAGTTTATATTGCTTTTTTAGTTAATACTAAGTTTTTTCTATTTTAGTTGCTATTTCTCTTTTGTTTGGTTAAGAAACAAGAGTTTTTACGGCCCTTTTAAATATTCAGAACTTATTTCCATAAAATCTGCAAATTTACGGGAACTGCTGAAATACGGAGGTTACCCCATAAATTCGTATATTACTGGATTTCAAATGGTCAAATTTCACAATTCAGTTCTGTGCATTACTGAGAGTCCAAAAGTATCAGTTTGCATCTAATTCAATCTTCTAACTGTCTCATATCAGAGCAATATATCTTTATTATTATTGTTATAGTGCGACTAAAAAGCAAATATTTTACTAAACCAAATTATTTCTGTTGCATAAATTGTACATTTGAGCAATTCAGATTTTTATTCACCTGCATCATCACGCCGTTCAGTTTTTAGTCACGTACATTATTCACATGATTCACATCATGATATTTCGCGATGTTAAACTGCCGATATATCACGATGTTGAAGCTGCCACATCGCCCAAGTCTAATGACGACACTGAAAATCTTCAAATAAAACCTTACACAGAAACGTGGGAAGATTGGGTAGAATGTGCAGTGGGGTAATCAGGACCTCATCAGAGCTGGACAAATACTGTCGCCACCTGCGACCAGCTTCCCCTCCCCACAAGCGACACCCTCCTTCCAACATCACTGAACTGAAAGCAAATATCTATATGAAATATTTACAGATTTTACTAAGACACCTTGATGAAAGATTTCCAGATATGTCTGTCATGACTGCATTTCAGACAGTATTTAATCTCCCATTTTGACAGTGACGTTGAACATTCTTGCAATGTTCTATTTGAACACTATTCAAAGTTTGGAAATCCCTCCTTAATAGACCATGATGCACCTGTCTCAGAGTGGCAAGTATTTTCATAAATTTTGAATCGTCCGAAATACAAAAATATGACAAACAGACAATGTCTGCTTCACCCTTTCAGGACGATTGGCACGCCTGCGCATTGGCTGCGAACTTGCATTCAAGGATGGACAGCACGCACTCATGACGGAGGAAACTTTACCGTAAATGGAGAGTGGCACGCATGCATGCCTTCACGTGGAACGTTTTAATTTGTTTACTAGATGGCATTAAATGTCCATGGAACTAACTTCAATGTATTTTGCAGATGCATGACCTTGGCATAAGTAGGATCCAATAAATTATTTTTTCATTTGGAGCGGTGAAACATGATTTCGTAATATAAACAGATAGAGCAATTTTCGCAGCATCAACAATTTTATAATTGAGTTTCGGGTTTTGTTTTTATTTCAGAATTATGATTTCGTTGGTGAATCATAGGAATATAAGAGAGTATTTTTTTTTTGTTTGGGTTTTAGAGACAGTGAAATAATTCATTTATTTCGGATAAAAGAATGGGAGCAACTAACGAGTATTTTGTATTCAGATTTGTATGAAAAATATACATCAAATAGAAAATAAATATTTCTTTTATTCTTGAAAAAAGTAGATTTCTGTGTTGAATAGGTGATTTTTAGTGAATTTTTTTTTAGAGTTAGGCTTAACGCAAAAAATTTGCCATCCTTTGGGAACAGTTCGGAAGCGAAGCGCTCCGTCTTTGGAGTCGCGGCAGCTCCGGAATGCCGCCGCGAAAGGGTTAAAGTGGCTACCTCCAATAATCTACGAGATTCATTCTTCCAATTTAGCGAAACTTTGCACAATTGGACTGACTTATACTACTTGTTTCACCTACAGAGTGGAAAGAGGATTTTCGGCTTTAAACCTCATCAAAACAACCTTGCAAAATAGACGAGCAAACTCTAAACAATATTTTACTTATTTCAATCGAGTGGCCGGATTTGAAACACTTTGACTTGGAGAGAGCAGCTGATAATTGAGGCAGTAAAAAAAAAAAAAGACATCTTCAAATTTAAAAAATATTTGTGTAAACTACAATTTTTATTATATTGCGAATAATTGGTCACCCACTTATGACTGAATTGTAAGTATGGGCAAGCAAAAGTATATATACTGTATATATATAATATGTATAATGTATAAATATATACTGTGTTTTCATGAATAATTTTTTATTACGATTATTTTGGATCGCCTAATTTTACCCATCCAGTAGCCATACCCGACCACCCAGCATAAAAAATAGCATAAAGGACCGTAAGAACTCTGTTCAAAATGCTCTGCTCTTAATCAAACAAAACTCTGCTCTTAACCCTATCGGGACAGTGGCAATCCGAAACCGCCGTGGAGAAAGAACGGAGTGCTTTGCTTCCGAACTTTTCCCAAAAGACTGCTAATTTTTTGCGCTAAGCCTAACTCTCGAAAAAAATTCACTAAAAATCACCCATTCAACACAGCATTCTACTTTTTTCAGGAAGAAAGGAAATACTTATTTTCTATTTGATGTATATTTTTTATATAAATTTTCTTTTACCAAAATATTAAAAATTTTAGTGTATATATGTTTTAGGTACAGATGGATTATTCTTTGGCATGTCCTTCCGATTTCTTAAAACTGTACCACATATATGCGTATTCTTAGACAACAAATACTTTCCAAGTACAGGAGAGGTAAAAAATATATCCAAATACAAAGTATATCCTTTTCCTGAAAGTTCATTTAAAAATGTTTTCACGAGTTCTCCCTACCCACCATCAAAGTTTGATAATTCCATGTCCTTTTCAGTATACACAAGGAAATTCCATTTATAGCCTGATTCCGATTCTGACAATTTATATATTTTTATTCCATATCTGAACCTTTTCGAGGGGATATATTGACGAAATCCCAGCCTTCCGTTCCATGAGAACAAAGATTCATCAATGAACACATTTCTTCTAGGAGTGTATATAGATTTAAATTTTGAAACTAATGCATCTAACACGGGTTTCAATTTATCTAGTTTTTGGGCATTACTATCAAGAGTAAAATGAAGGTTGTTTTATCTACATACCCTAGAAGTTTAAGTAAAACATCCCAGTGTTTAATGCCTGGGTTTTCCTGAAATTGGGATAAGATGTTTACGGCATAGCTAATATCAGGTCTAGTTCTGCTGACAAGAAATGATAAACAACCTAATAAGTTTCTGTAAGGTATATTCTTCATTTGTTTGATTTCTGCATGATTTGCTGGACAATCTGTTTTGCTTAAAACTATACCTTTAGCTACGGGTAAACTAGAAATAGGATATTTAAACTTTGAGAATTTGTCACAAATTTTTGTGATGTATTGATTTTGATGGATGAAATGTTAATCATGTTTCTCCTCAAATTCAATACCTAATAACATTTTTGTTTTTCCTAACATTTAAATGTCAAATTTAGATTTTAATAATGAAGTTACGGAATTTAGAACCATTTGATTTTTGGCAAATAATATTATGTCATCGACATCAACGTAAACAATCAATAAAGCCTTATTATTAAAATTATATGCACAATTGCACCACTTAAACTTTATGAAATTGAGTTTTCTGAGAACCTGGTCTAATTCAAGATACCATTCCCTACCGCTTTGGTGCAAGCCATAAATCGCTTTATTTAGCTGACATACATATCCACTTTTGTTTTTGTCAAAAAATCCTAGGGGCTGTTTTATGAATATTTTTTCACTGAGATTGGCATATAAATATGCACATTTGATGTCAAGCTGAGTATGGAACCACCCTAATAAACACACAAAAATAGTAAAAAACATCCTAACGATTGTAAAGTTAATTACCGGGCTATACACTTCTTTGTAAGTTTGCCCCTTTTCCTGGTTAAATCCTTGAGCTACAAGTCTAGCTTTATACCTGCTAACTTCACCCCTTTCGTCTCTTGACTGTATACACCCAAAGGCAACCGATTACTTTGTCGGAAACAGGTGCAGGCACTAAGTCCCAGACACCTCTTTCCTTCATGACACCTAATTCGTCTGCCATGGTTGTATTCCATTCTTTGGATTGGGGTGAATCAGCCGTTTCCTTGTAGTTCCTAGGAATTTGGATCTCTACAATGTTGGCTTCTGGCCGATTCCATGATCTCCCTTGATCCCCCTTAAAATTGAAAAACTTTTTATCAAATTTTATTTTATTTTTCTCACAAAAATTTTCTATCTTTTAGTGATCTCAATCTAGGTCCCTTTGCTTTATAATAGTAATAAACATCTTTTCTTGATCCAGTCATTCTCGGAATGATTTTTCTGATTCAAGTAGTATCTGGATCGGGAACTTGACGATCATCACCAGAGGACCACGTTTCCTCATCACTTTCAGTAATGTCTTGATCTTCCTCTGATGAATCGTCTTTTCCCCCCTCCACATACTCCTCGTCAGACGAGTCTGGATAGGTGGGTTCGTGAGATGAAAAAATAAAATTTTCTTTAGGATTCTGATTTACATTGGGTCCCCGACTGCCTTCCTCTGCGTTGCACTCTTCATTAAATCTAACATTTTTAGTTTCCACTATTTTCCCTTCATTCAAGAGCCATATCCTATACCCCCCGAGTTTTCAGTGCGTATCCCACCATAATGCCCTCTTGTGCCCTCATATCAAGTTTCCCCCTAAGTTGTTTAGGCTTGCCTACAAAAACTTTGCATCCAAACGCTCTGAGGTGAGCAACTGATGGTTTTTTGCCGCTGTACAACTCGATCGGCATCAAATTTTTAAACTTGCAGCATATCCGATTTTTAACATATGCAAAACAGAGTAAAGCTTCTGCCCAAAAGTCGTCCTTCAGATTGCTATCGTTTAACATTGCCCTAACACAATCCAAAGCAGTTAAGTTAAACCTCTCGGAAACCCAGTTTTGTTAAGGTGTGTACGGGTTTGTTCTTTCCGCTTTCATTCCCTGTGTTTCTAAAAACTTTTCAAACTCAGTGTTACAAAACTCCATACCGTTGTTAGTCCTAACACTTAAAATTTTGGTATTTAGAATACTCTCTGCTCAATGCTGAAATTGTTTGAATTTATCAAAAACTTCAGATTTTCATTTCATAGGATACACAGTTACTTTGCGTGAAAAATCATTGGTTATGCTAAAAGCTTAAATAGCCCAGCTTAAATAGCTCAGTATCATTGAAGTTGTAGTTAATGTTTTCCTTCTGGAGTATGCTAATCTCTAATCAGTTGAAGTAGAAATTAACATAAACCGGAAGTTGACGCCTCAATTTGCAGGACCACAGACCATGGGGGTAAAACTTCTTAACAAGCGATCCGAAAGCGATTAGCCAATCATAATGAAGTATCTTTTGGATTTTAGACCATACATCGACTGATTCACGTACGTGCTTGTTTACAACTGAAGTTTTTCTAACAGTTATGAACATCAGGAAATCGCGGCATTGGGATATCACGATATCGAGAGCGATATCTACGGTATATCATCGACTTGTAATTTACGAAACCAGTATGGTGATGTTGACTTCATACCGGTATTTTATGGTGTATCGATACATCGCCCAAGCCTATTAGGGAAAAGGGTCATTCTAAGATATCACAGACTAGTCAGGATTTTGTTAATTGCCAGTTTTCGAGTTCAATCATGTCTTTATGATGTGGATACCACCCCATATGGAGTATCCACATATGGATATCACCCCAGGAACTCCTGGGGCATGGCAGCACGCTCTTCTACGGGGAAGGCCAAAAGATTAGAGGAATTTTGCTTTGGGAGAAGTGTTTTTTTTTTAAATTGGAAATTGAAGGCTTGTTTACTCCATAACTTAATGTAGCGAGTATTACGGGCATATTTTTCGACGTTCTCAGAAAACGAAAAAAAGGCAGATTTCTAAGTAGGGCGCAAGTGTTAATCACAGGGCAGGTGTCAGGGTGCAAAATTTTATTATGAGTGCAGGCAGGGCGGACCTTACTTTAATGAAAGAGCGGGCAGGGCACTCAGCCCCGTGAAAAACGCCTAGAATGAACTCTGTTTCGAGATGTGATAGACTTCAAATTTGGTGTATGGGTAGATGGTTTGAATGGAACGGCATATGCAATTTCAGTTTTCCGATATTTCCTACTTTAGGGGGTGCCGCAAACCACAATGTTCAATTTTTTGAATAAATAAAACACACCTACTTTTAAAATGCAATACTCTTGATATTTAGTATATAGCAGGGTCCGCGCTAGCCATTCGCCTACGCGCCAAATGCGAAAAGATCGCAAAACTGGCGATAAAAAAAATACTTTGGCGAAAAAAATGGCGAAGGATTTTTTGGAAACTGTGAAAATTTTGTAAATATTTTTTTGGGAAGTAATATGGAATAAAAGTCCGATTTAATTTGGAATAAAAGTCCGATTCCAGACAAGTAGGCCTATGACATACGAGCGTTGTCTCCCGTCTGTTTTGGGGACGCTCGTTCTCGTGTGACAAGTCTGGTCACAGACTATATAGTATTCTGTGCTCCAGGTATTCTTTAATTCCCAGCACGCTGCTCCTCAAAACGGACGGCAGACAGCGCATTCCTGTCTCTCAAGCGTCCTTGACCCACCGCGGCAATCAAAACATTATCTGGATTCCGTCCGTTATGTGAGCCGATCTTTTTCGTTAACCCTGAATCGCACAACCGTTAACCCCCAGCACAGTTATTAGATACTCTCCAATAAACAAAACAAAAAAAGCACTTTCAACTTAAAATCCTGCATTATATTTTTAAACAATCCGTGTTACAGAATTATTTCTGAAAAAAGCCATTTTTTGTCGAAAACGATCAGCCGTAATCAGAGAAACAAGTGATAAACATCGAACGAAAATGTATGTATATTTTTTGATGACGCGTACACAATGGTAACTTCATGGGTAACTTTATGGATTCAATATAGTCAACTATATTTTTATACAATAAGTACTTCAATGGTAACTTTATGGGTAGTCCGAGCATCTGGAGGGCAGAGAAATTAGGAGTGTGCGATTGCGTAATTACTACCGCATCGTTTTAGGATCGATTGTCTTGCGGGAAAAATAACTTTTAGACTTACGATGTTTTTTTTTTTTTAGACTCCGCATATAAATCGAACCTCCCCCCCCCCCCCACACACACACACACTTTGTAGCGGTTTTTTTTTGTCACAAATTTCTCGACTTACGCGAGTATATACGGTAAATAAAGAAGCATTTAATTTTAGTTAAAACCAACTGAAAAAAGGTGACTGCTGATTATATCACAGATGCCAACTTGCGGTTTGCTGTTTTTGTCATAAGTTGAATCGTAGTTTATCTTTTAGTTATGAATTTTTAAGTCTGCCTGGCTTGTTTTCGTTTCATCTTCATCATCATCTTTGTGGTTTTTATACGATCCTTACGCCTGCCTGAATTTTAAAACCGACATAAAAATTTATCCCTTAGATAGTTTTGGTGCCCAATTTTAAAGAAATATAATGATGATACTGCATATAAAAATATTATGGATGTAGCAAGAATTAGTTTCACATTTCCTATGACAACAACTATCTTTGAAAGAGGCTTTAGTACACAGAACATAAATTTCATTAAGTAGTAACATCAGATTAAAAAATCTCAGTGACTTGATTCTTATAAATAGTGAAGGGCCAGATATGAAAGATTTTAACTTTAAGGCAGTTTTTGAAAATTGGTGTATAGTACAAAAATTCGACGCTTGCCTGGTTTATATGATAATGAAACTATGTGAATTATAAAATAAATTTGTCATTTTTATAACTCATTGTGATCTTTCATGGATAAATACAAGTTTAATTTACAAATAGCCTATTTAATGATTAAAAAAATGAAATCTACTTATCTTTATATCTTGTTTAGAATGAAATTAATGTTATCAGCTGCATTATGGCTTAAAAGTAGAAATTTTTTCACCGATGGCGACGATAACTTTGACTAATAATCATGTAATTTGGCTAATGATTTTTCAATTTGGCTAATTTGTTGGCTAACAGTTTGAAATTCCTAGCGCGGGCCCTGTATAGGACAATCATCTGACAAAAAACACAATAGAGTTTTTCAAAATTCTTCATTTAAGGGAGTTGTTACTCAATACGAAAACATTTGAAAAGTGAAATGATAGAAAAAATATGCTTCACGATGGAATAGAAACTTCAAATTTGGTGTATATGTAAATAGTTCAAAAGAAAGAACGTGTACAATAGAAAATTCTCAATATTTGTAATTTTTGGTGGTGCCGCACACCAAAATATTCGAAAAGTGAAATGATAGAAAAACATACTTTGTGATGAGACACAGAATTCAAATTTGGTGTATGTATATATTGTTAGAAAGGAAGAAAATGTACAATTTCAAATTTCTAATATTTTCTACTAGGGGGTATCACACACCCAAAATGTTCGATTTGCCTAATAAATGAGAAATGCCTATTTTAATATTTGATAGAGGCTTGAAATTTTTTATATGAGCTAATCATCTGATAAAATACCCAAGACGAATAGTTTTTTGTAAATGTTTATTTAAGAGAGGGTGTTCCACATAAAAATGTTCGAAAGGTGAAATGTTAAAATTTCATGCTTCAGTATGGGATACAGACTTCAAATTTGAGGTATGCATAGATAGTTTGAAAGGAAGAAAGCGAGCAATTTCAGTTTTCAAATATTTTCTTCTATAGGGGGTGTCCGTACACCAAAATTTTTGATTTTCCGAATAAATGTGAAATGCGAATTATTCAAAAATTTATGTTATTCCGGGGTTGCTTATTGTGGGACCATTGATTTCCAACAGGTATTCGGCTAGTATAATTCTAATTAGTTAGGAGAAAGGGTGGCTTGAATGGAATATCCAAAATATAGCGTCTAAAGGTAGTGCATTCCATATAAAGGTTAGCCACTACTGTATTAGATTAGCAGATAGTGTTAAACGTTCTTTCCAGAAAATTATATTTGATCAAGGCATATGACTGCAAACAGCCATTTTAAAAATAGAATGACAACTAATTTTGTGAAACAAAGTGGATTCCATATAGCAGTTAATGTATACATAATCACCAGAAAAAGTTTCAAGACTTAAAACTGGGTCATAAACAAATTTTGAAAATTTGGATAAATTCTTGTGGAAGGGCCCCTTTAAAAAGCTTTGTAGATAATACTTTTAAAATTACCTTCTTTGTCTTCTAGAGTATCATTTTCATCTTTCGAGACTCCATTATCAGCTGCTTCTTCAAGCTGATATTCGCTGCTACCTACGTCATTCGTTGAATTATCTTCCAAGGTACTGAGATCAAAAGGCATTTTCTTCTTTTTCTTTTTCTTCTTTAACATTGGATCAAAAATCTAAAATGAGAATGGCAAGTAAAACTAGCAGGCAGAAAAGCATGATTGGTAATCATTGTCAACTTTTTCTCAATGAAATAGACAATGTTAAATGACTAAATGATTATTATCATAATATATACATATTCTTTGTAAGTAAAAAATTGTTCCCTTTTGTTGGAATAGTTACTCATCACATTCTAATTAAGTTATGGAGTTGATTCTATTTCAAGCTGTGTTCGTCTAATTATCTTTTACGTACAGAAAATGAATAATAAATAAATTAACTTATAACAAATTTAAAAATCAATAAGTAAGAAGATTATTTTCGGTCCGCCACCTTGCTTCTTCGAGGGTTGTACAGCTGGCTTCGCAATTTAATACTGCGGGGGTCAGGTGGCAGAAACTGGAGGGGAGGGGGATAGCGGATGAAGAATGAGGAACTTGCTTTTTGGACTAACATCTGAACGGACGCTGGGACTCGCGGAGTCCCGAGTATTATGATGTATGAATTTGAATATGTATATATATATATATATATATATATATATATGTAAATATTTAGGTACAATAAATGGTGTTGGAACAAATTTGCTATACAGAATTTGGTAAAATCCACCATTTTTTTTGCCACCAAGAATGGCGCCAACGCATACGGTGTTTGAAAAGTTCTAATGGATGCCATCTTGGGCTTTATGCATAACAAATATAAACATATAATTAAAAATGCATAAAAAGCTAATACATAAATAAGTATAAAATAATGTTAAAGTATTAAGAAAAGTCGATACTTAGAAAACGATTGTACTTTAACGAAATTTCAAAAGAATGATACTTAAAGGATTACACTTTAACAAATTTTTAAGAAAAGATACTTAGAAAAAATTTGTACTTAATGAAATTTCAGAAAAACGATACTTAAATTGTAAAAATCTAATATATAAATAAGTATAAAACAATGTTGAAGTATTAAAAAAGATGGTACTTTAATGAAATTTCAAAAAAACAATACGTCTTATGTAGCAATGGCTATTTGTGCGACAGACAACTACGTGGATGTAACATGAAAATCATGAAATTGAATACAGTCAATAAATTAAACTTACCCTCTAAAACAAAGCAGAAGCCAAGCTTAACCCCTTAACGCATTTGCCCGTGTCTGACACGGGCGAAAGTTATCGGCAAATTGCACATGCCCGTGTCTCACACGGGCAATCTTTTATCTCGAGTTATTTTATTTCTAATGCCTGTCTGAGATCCGTTCTAGTAAAAATAAATAGGCTAGATTATAATTAAACTTATTTACCATAGATGGCACCACTATGCAGCATTTTTCTTGTGTAAACCATGTGGTGCATTTTGATGATTAGCTATAAGTTTGTGAGGAATTCTTTGTTATAAAGCAGTTGTTTGGTGTGGAAAAGGTAATATATCCATTTTTATTGCGTTAAATATCATAAAAGTAAACAGTTAACCATAAATTAATTTTACTAGTGTTTTTGTAACTTGTTTAGAAAAAGTTATCTGATAATGAGCGACTCTGACGATTTTGAATATGCCAATTTATCAGAAAGTTTCAGCGATGAAAGTGATGATCTCTTGAGTGATGGAAGTGAATCTGAAGATAATGATGACGAGATTTTGGCTGTAGCAAGAAATTGGTATCAAATTAGTACAAATCAACCAAATGTTGCACCACTGAGATTTCCATTTGTAGCAAACCCTGGCTGTTCTTTTATTTTGACAGACTTCTATGATGTTTTGTCATACTTTGAATTATTTTTTGATAACTCTCTCATGGACATAATTCTAACTGAAACAAATAGATATGCATTTCAACATCCAGGATCGTCACCGAACCAATGGTCACCGATTACCATGGAAGAATTATATATTTTTTTAGCCATAACTATACTACAAGGTATAATTAGAAAACCTGAGGTAAGGATGTATTGGTCAAAAGTTGAAATTTTTCAATCGCCTATTTTTCTGAAGCTCCTTAGTTTTCATCACTATTCTGAGATAAAAAACTATCTTCACTTCTCTAACAATGAAACTTACGATGCTGAGATTCACACCCATCCCAAGCTCAATAAGATATGGCCTGTATTTGATCATATAAATAAAAAGTATTCTTCGCTATATACACCGGAAAGAGATATCACAATAGACGAAAGTCTAATACTGTATAAAGGGCGAATAAAATGGAAGCAATATATGCCACTGAAACGAGCTCATTTTCTTTGCGATTTCATGGATTCTTTGCGAATCAAAAACCATTTACTTATATTCATCCATTATATATACCGGAAAAGGAACGAATATGAGCGATGTATATCGAGAAATGCCGGTATCAACTCAAGTGGTGTTGTCACTGATTGAACCATTATTAGATAAAGGGTACTGTTTGACGACTGACAACTTTTATACTTCTCCACAATTGGCGGATTTCCTAGTAAAACGTCAAACAGATGGGACTCTGAAAAATACCAGACTAAATGTTCCATCTGACATTAGAAATAAAAAATTGAAAAAGGGAGATTTTATAGCTTTTCAAAGAGGGAAAGTAATGGTGATGAAGTGGAAAGACAAAAAAGACATCGGTCTGCTTTCAACAATCCATAACACACAGCAGGAAAATACAAGTAAAACAGCCAAAGACGGTACGCAAATAAAGAAGTCAAAAGTTGCAATTGATTACAACGATACAATGGGAGGCATTGATCGACTTGATCAGCATCTCCACGATTACCCAACAACAAGAAAACGAGGAAAAAGGTACTATAAGAAAATATTTTTTCATCTTGTGGATATATCCGTATGGAATTCATTTGTACTATATCAAAAAAATGGAGGAAAACGGGACCATTTGGAATTCCGTAAAATGCTCGTGGAAAAATTAATTGAAAAATACCATTCAAAAGTGTTACCCAAAAAAACAGGTCGGCCTGGTTACCAACCTGGGCCTTTGAGACTAATCGAAAGGCAGTTTCCCGAATTTGTATCACCGACAGAAAAAAAAGCGACCCCCTTGTAGAAATTGTGCCATTTGTTGCAGTAAAAGAGATGAGAAGGGTAAAGAGATAAGGAAAGAAACAAGATACTATTGTAGGAACTGTAATGTTGGACTTTGTGCCGTACCATTTTTCATGGTATATCATACCAAACTGAATTTTTAGCCATTCTTATGCTTGCAAGTATAACAATGTGATTTAATTTGATTTTAATATTTTGAAATTCAAAATAAAGATGTAATCAAATCGTTTACACTTTGTTTGTATAATAATTTTTTTTTTTATATAACTTTTACCCCACTCTTTAGTCACCCCCCCCCCCCCCCCCACACACACACACACACAACTGAAATTGCAAAAAATAACTTACACTATACCTATATATTAATTTTCTGTCAAAAAAAACTCTATCATTTTTTACCAATTTTTCCGAAAAAAAAAAACTTGTGCTTTAAGGGGTTAAATCAAAATCAAAACACAGTACCTGGTTTAGTGAAATCCAAAACTTTTCAAAGAAAAACAAGTGTAAATATCCAAATTGCACAAATAACTGTTTCCACATTGCGGTCATCAGAGAACGATCATTATTTCTATGTAAATTTTCTACTTCTACATTATTCTATCTATTAGCATATGCCATCTTTAATTTTGGTATGTTATTCATATTTTTAATACATTTTTACACACAGTGATGCGATTACAAAAAACTCCTTTGGAACGATTTTTGGAGCAGCAAATTTCTGGAATTGTAGCAGTTTGTAGCAGGCAATATTTCGAAAATGTAGCAATTCGAAGCAGGCAATTATTCGAAATTGTAGCAGTTTGTAGCAAGCGATTTTTCTACATTGTAGGAAGTTCGGTGCAAGGCATTTTTTTTATTTTAACAGTTTGTCGTATATATAACAAGTAAATTCAAGACAATGAAGTTTTAAAAATCTAATTATCAGAATTTAAGTATAAACATTTTGAATTTTCAATTAACTTTTAATAAACTAAAATAGTATATAAATTACATTAATAAAAAATGCTTATTTTTTATTTAAAAAATCTATTTTCAATACATATTCTTTCATATAAAAATACTGCAATAAATAATTTTAGTAAAGATCTATAAAACATTTTAATATTGCAATAAATATTTTTTGAAAAAATATAAAAAAATAATTGAAAAAATAATTTTACAGATCTAAATAAATTTTATTACATTAAATAATTAGAAAAAAATCTAAATTAAAAATTTTTTTAAAACATTTTAAAAAATTTAAATAAATAACTTTAAGATCTAAAAATATTTTATTGCAGTAAAATATTTAAGAAAGATCTAACAAAATGAAATAAAAAATTTTAGGGAAAAAAAATAGTATTTAGAAAAAATATATAATTTTAGGAAAGATCTACAAAATTAAAAACTTAAATAATTTTTAAAAAGATCTAAAATAATTTAAGGGAAAATGTAAAGAAATGCAAAACATTTAAAATATGAGATATTTTTCAAAACGGATACTGGTCTTTTATATTGCGCTAAAAAAAGAAATAACGCAAGAAAAAAATAAAATCAAAATTAAAACTAAATATAGAGCAATAAAAAATAATAATAAGAGAAATCCCCATTAAATCAAAAAAAAATTTTATAAGTTAATCAAGCTAAAGCAAATAAATATTATGCTCAAAACGTTAAAAAAATATAAAAAAAAAATCAGCAAACTTTCGAATTTCACGAGTTTTCCCTGCTGTCTGTATCAAAATTCTAGGTAAACTGCATACTGCTATTTTTAATGCCAATTTAAGAAAATAACTTTAGGTTTAATTGATACCGTGAATTATGAGTGTAAAAAAGCCATTCAAAATAACTTTAAATGTTTTATACAATTTTGTTTACATATACAGTACAACTTGGAAAATAAGGTCCAGTCCGGACTTTTCCGAATTATAGAATTTTTGGATTTTTTCTATTTTCAAATTTCATAAGAAAATTTTGAAAAATCTGTATCATTGATCCAAATTATAGCATGTTACCCTTCATTTTGAAGGGCTTGAGAAAATATTTCGATTGACACCAAGTTTGATAATATTCCCTTCCCCCGCTGAGACATATAACGTCACGAACATAATAGTTGTATTACGGCTATTTTTCACTACAATTACTGAAGCTATTAAATCAAAATCAATTGAGCCATAAATAACCCCTTTTATGCATGGTTATGTTAAATTTTGTCCTATACTGCCATGTTAAGAAAATTTTTTTGAAGTTTTCGCTCAAATTAAAAAAATTCTATTTAGTTCTAGATTTTTCGTTAACAAAGCCAGTTGATCCAGGAAATAGACCCCCCACTCATTTTTTAAAGTGCGATTCTGTGCAAAATTGGCGCGATTCTTCGGGTTACAATTTCATTGCGTATACTTCGCCAATTCTGGTAGCCCACGTCTTCTGGTAACCTACGGGCATCCAATCAGCGCTCGACTGTTTGGGAATCTGCATTTTAATAGGCAGTAAGTATTTCAATAGTATTCTGTGTATTTCATCAGACTTTTTTCGATCGAATTCGTTGACTCTTGTTTTTACAGATCTTTTTCGATCGATTTGAACACGTACAAACTTTTTGGAATAAATATTTAAAACATTCCTCGTAATTCATGGACATTAACATTTTACGCAAATTTTCAGTAGATATGCAGGTTCCGGTGTTAAATGTACATGTATGTTCAAGAAAACGTGTCCCGGCGTTGAATGTACGTGTATGTTCAAGAAAACGTGTTCTGGTGTGGATATAATTAAAAATATGGATATCCATTACATAAAGGTTAGTTCGTTTCTTTGTTCATCCCATGTTTTGAAATTGTCTTTTGTATTTTTCGGTGTTTTTAAAATGGGTTTCTTAATTTTAAAGTATTGTTTTTTCTTGATTTTTGTTAAAGTACAATATTTTTTCTAAGTATTGATTTTTCTTAAATTTAGTTAAAGTACAAACTTTTTTCTAAGTATCGTTTTCTCTTGAATTTAGTTAAAGTACAAACTTTTTTCTAAGTTCTGTTCTATCTTAAATTTAGTTAAAGTACAAGTTTTTCTAAGTTCTGTTTTTCCTTAAATTTTCTTAAAGTACAAACGTTTTGTTAAAATTTCGTATTTTTTTATAAGTATTGTTAAATTAAATTTTTGTAAGTCTTAACTATCGCGTGTTTCAATATGGCTTCTAAAATTTTAAAAGTGTTTTATTCTGCCATTGCGCAATATTTTTATAATGCACAAAAATCGTATTTTGTAAGCTTTTTATGAGTATTATTCACTTTTAATGAGTATTATTCCCTTTCATTAGAATATCATTTACATTCAAAATTCCAGTTCATAAAACTGTAGAATACGTACGTCACTTTGGTAGGAGGGGCCTATTTTAAAACACAGGAAACTACGTCACTTGAGTTGGGAGGAGTCAATTTCAAAACACGGAGAAACGCGCCAACTTGGCGCAATTTTGTACTTAGAAAAAAGAGTGGGGGTCTATTTACTGGATTTACCACAAAGCCGAATATAACATTTCATGAAAATCCATTATTACTTATAGCAGCTATCATGTATACGGGAGATCGACCATATTAGATGAACATCACTCCAAAACGAGTCCAAACGTGTTCAGGAGGTCTTAAAACATATGTTGACATCAAAATCTCGAAATCGAAAATTTTCGTGAAAACAATATTTTCTCAATACTACGCATGAGAAAAAAAACCCAGACGTTTCATTTATTTTCTAGCATCCGTTATATAATTATTCCGTAACATCTTTATATAATTAGTTCCGCTGAAAAGGGAAAACTTTATTAGGAATAGTTAAATAAATGAAAAATAGAGCAGCAGATAAAATAAATAACATGTCTTATAAAATAAAATACCACTCCTCAATGATTTTTCTAAATTATGATGAGTCATTACGAATGCAGCCGATGTTGACCCCTTTGAGAGGTTAACGTGTTAATGACCTTGTTGCTCCATAACGAGGTGCTTCTTCATTACATCATTGAAAAATGATAAACCAAAGCAATCACTGCAAATGTTTTTCATCTTCCCCCTCACTATGAGTCGTACAGATGAAAAATCAAGTGATCTGAAATGTTCAGCCAATTCCTACGTACACTTTTAAGTCATAAAAATTGGGTTTGGTTTAAAAATTGGTTTTGGTTTCTTTATAAACTAGTTTTGTACTTTTTATTTATTTCTCGGTTCACCTAAGTTGAAAATTCCCTGATATTTTCAGAATGTTGAATAAAAAACAGATTTTCTCTGACATTTTAGTCCACTTTTAAATTCCCGGTCTCCAGAGTGCACACGAACGAACCCAGTGCGTGTTTGGCACCCCTGTGTCTACCGCACTCCAGGAAGAAATCGCTGGCTCCTTTTTTTCTAAATAGATCTTCGATCTTTTCTAAATAGATCTAAAATAGATAATCGAGAGGAGGTTTTGTTTTTTCTATTCAATACAATGGTCCCTATCACGTTCAAGTAACATGGTCAAGTACTCGCCGACTCAAATACCGGGAGAACTGGCTGTAAGGAGTAGTACCTTAGTCCGAACACAACAACTCCACAGTTGATAAAAAACTTCAGCTGTCTGAAAAAAAAGAAGTCAAATCCTCTGATTTTGCTGGTAGATTGCACTTTTCTGAGAAGTGTCTGATTCAATCCTTTTTTTCCGTTCCGAGAATTATGGAGAAGAATTAAGTTTTCTGGTATTTTCATGAAATGGAGCAGTGTTGGCACAAAATCAGTTAAAATTTACTTTTTGCACCAGAATGGCACAGCCTGCTTTGAATGGCGCAGTTTGGGGCAGCAATCACATCACTGCACACACAGCAAAAACACAACAAAAATAAAATGGCCGGAGTCGAAGATAACAGAAAGCTAAAAGGGGTTGGTTGCCAGAAAAAACAGCATCTCCGGACATTTCGCAACAAGTGCAAATTATTTTCGCACCACATTTGGCGATTTATTGCTTCAGAAAAAAAGCATCAAAAACCAAATTCTTTAGTTCAAATCTGTACCATGGTGTCTTGTCATTATAAGAAAGTGTGTTGAATAAGCGTAGAGGAAAGAAATATTGGGTTGGCTCAAGGCGATTAGCATTAAAAATATACAGGCCAGTTCGTTATATTTTGCTTTTTATTACTTCTTTTGATTTGGCTAATGAAGTGCGAGCTTTCGGAAAAAGAATATTTGTCATGCTTTAATTAGATTTCTCACAATCGCGATTGGCCTTTTTTTTCTTTTTAAATTTATGATATGCATTAAAAAAATAATGGCAAAAGCACTTATTTTAAAAGGTGGAAAAATTCTTGAAATTGGTAATTTAATAGTTTTCATAATCAGAAACTACAATATGTAGAAACTACGGGTATTCTGCGTAGATGGTAGGTATGTAAAAGCATAGATGCATCTCTTCATAATAAAAATATTTTATGTTCATAGCTTTATCATGAAAAGATGCATTTACAAAAGATCGATTACAAAAAATGAAAGTGAAAACTTAATTTGTCTTGAACGTTTCTTCAGTTCAGAGACATAAGATATGAAGAAATCCTGACATTATTACATATTTTTCTTCTTTTATTAATCTCCATAGTAGAAATGAAAACAAAGTAAAATAAAGTTTTATTAAATTTATCTAACTAGAAGTGAAAGTATAATGTTCTGCCTGAGTTTCTCTAGGTAGGACAAAATGCAAAGAATGTCTGATCGGCTCTAAGTCAGAATGAGGTAGTGTCAAGATAGGCATTTCTCTACATGTCCTCTAAGCAAACTGTAGTGCAGAGGCCATTCCTAGATAAAACTTAAAATTCCCACTCACCAAATGGCAATTAAACTTGATAAATTGGCGATTAACGAAACCTTGACTACTGGCCAAATTTTATAATAGCCTAAAATTATTTTTCTCCCTAAACAATCCCTCCTGTGGAGTGAAAAAATCTGTCAACAATCCCTATGATAATGCGATTGTAATTTATTACATTTTGTAGCCGAGAATGAGTGTAAACCACATTCCTATCGTCTCGCTCCCAGTATAATTACTGATGTGTTTTGAGACATAACGGGCGTAGCGTTTTTGCCGCGCTCTATCCATTGACTCAGAGTGCCACCCCTACTTTTACAAGCTATACGATTAAGTTTCAGCATTTTTATATCGACGTCAAATTTTAAATAGTTCCCGAAAGCTGTTGTGCAAACGGAAATAAAATCACTTGCTAAAATAAAAATGGTGCATGAAACTCGCCCCAGTTATTTTCAGCTTGTAAATCTATTTATTAGTAAATATCCATTATAACATATTTTACACCAGGAAAATTAAAAGAATTAATCTATATGAAAGAGTTTCACGAATATGCTGCGGCCCAGCATGAGCGAACTTATATCTGGGCGCCTGGCCTACTTTGGGGTTGGGGGAATGCTTTTCCAAGATGAATTACCGATATTGCAAGTGCGACGTCATGTAGTATTGTTCTACTTACAACATTAAGTTCTACTACAACATTATGTATTATTGTTCCCTGCATATGTACGGTCCATAAACGACCATACGGAAAATATAAAGGAGAATGGCATTGGCTAAAATAGTGCGTCTGAAGGATATTGTTTTGGACATACCTCTTATTAATTTTAAAGCTAGATCGTGAGAATTTCACAATTTTGAAAGTATGGATGCACGGCAGTTTCTCGGTCACAGAAATTTCATATTTTCTTTAATTTAACGGATTGTACCCTGTTTTAGTTGTCTGTCATCGACGATGTAAAAAGCTAAAAATGAAGGGATTTCTAAAATGTTCACAGCTTAGTTGTGTTTTCAGAAGTGCTAACTGTTAACAATTACTATCAATTCAAAGTTAAATCAGTTCTATTTTCAACTTACCCTGCGAAGGGTAGTTCAAGGGTACAAAAGCAAGGTTGCTGTAAAATTAAAATGCATGTATAATACTTATTTCAACTATAGTTAACTAGACACCTTCGTAAATATTAAAAAACAAAAATATTTATAATACACATGTTAATAAATAATGTGGCTAGCTTGTGACTGACACACCCAGTTTTAAAAAGTGATTTCATTTATGTATCAAGAGATAAAGATCTCCATACCATTCTAAAGATAGATAAATAACAGAAGGATAAGATCATTGACTATAAACATTAGAACATAGCGTTGAATGTCCTTAGACTTCCTTTTTCATGCAGATGTACAGGATCTAACAGAGTTATCCGTGGCTTTCAGTGTATCTTTTAGGCGAGTGAAGTATTTATGCATTTTATCGTTTTTCTGCAGATGGTTCTTTTTAGGACAAAAGGCTGTTAAGGTACCTTTCCACTCACCATATTGCAAAGGCAGAGTGTTCACGGCAACGCTCGAGGCACACGCATGTCTTTACGGCACGGTAAACCCCTTCACACTGTCAGCTAGGGTGCGGTAGCCCAGTGGTTAGCGAGTGGGAATTGCACTTAGTAGGCCCGGGTTTGATTCCCTCCACTGCCCAAACTGCCGCAGTGTTCACACAGACTACGATCACGTTAAACATGTGGGTCTGTAAGTCCTTCCAAGAGGTTGGTGGTAGGGAAAGGAGGGTATGGTCCCTGTGGATGCCTCCCCCACTGGATTCCGGTCTAAATTGGGTGGCTCTTCCTGGTCGTCCAACCAGTTACCTTACACCTTTCTGGTAAGTTGGACAGTCTGGGTCTCAACAACAACACTGTCGGCCGACAGCGAAGAAATATAGCCAATCAGATGAAAGCGCAGAAATTTCTCCTAGTTCAACGGCCATGTTTAAAAACCATCTCTTTCAAAATGATTTTATATACATGAATTCCTAGACTGTTCACGGCAACGCTCGAGGCACACGCATGTCTTTACGGCACGGTAAACCCCTTCACACTGTCAGCTAGGGTGCGGTAGCCCAGTGGTTAGCGAGTGGGAATTGCACTTAGTAGGCCCAGGTTTGATTCCCTCCACTGCCAAAACTGCTGCAGTGTTCACACGGAGTACAATCACGTTAAACATGTGGGTCTGTAAGTCCTTCCAAGAGGTTGGTGGTAGGGAAAGGGGGTATGGTCCCTGTGGATGCCTCCCTCACTGGATTCCGGTCTAAATTGGGTAGCTCTTCCTGGTCGTCCAAACAGTTACCTCAGTTCAAACAGTATCAGATGAAAGCGCAGAAATTTCTCCTAGTTCAACGGCCATGTTTAAAAACCATCTCTTCCAAAATGATTTTATATACATGAATTATTATATAATATAAATTAAGACATTATTACTAATATAATCTCTTTAGTCTCTTCTGATTCAAATTTATATTTACCAGCGGCTCGCTAATTTACAGTATTGATGCGTTTCAAAAAATTCGCCTTTCTGTGAATTTAAACAAGAGCATATGCGAGTTTGTTTTGGTAATATATACATATTTCATCAGTTTTTTAAAATAACTAAAGTGATTCCATCACAAAACACAAAAGATCCCAATTTAAATTGTTTTAGAATATTTACTACACTATGGGAATTTCCTTGTTTTAATGAAAATACAATTATCTTCTCTTTCTCAAATCGTTAAAAAATTATCCGACAGAATTTAGAAAATGAATTTTGATGTGTGTTCATAGACTTTTTTTTGTCCTTCTACCGCAATACTAAAACAATTCACTCTTTAAAATAGTATTCTGAAATAGCACTAAATGTTTTGCATGATATAATTTATTAGTACATTTCAAATGTGAAGCTTTAGCTTGGGCGATAGAGCTAGAGATTCAACTCCGCAAATGAGTGGGCTCTGGTTCGAATCCAAGAGGATCTTAAATTTTCAGGGATCATAGCAGATTTTCTAAAAATTTTAGGTAGGAATTTAAGGATTTTTTTTCAAAATTTTAGGTAAATTTTAGGAGCTAATTTTTATTATTTCTATTATTAGTACTGTTTAATTACCATTCTTTTCATTAATTAAAGAAGAATTGATACAAAAAACAAACATCATTGAAAGAAAAAGGTAATCTTTTGAATATTTTTCCTATTTCATTTTAATGCTCTGTAGACTTAAAAATTCAAATTATCACTTAGTATCCAGTGGCCACTTTATTACAGGTATTTTTTGTGTAAATATATACATACATACACACTATAAAAATAAATTATTAAATCCAAAGTTAGAATGTATGTAGTAACTCATAATACACTATTCCAAAATTTTCTACAAATACAAAGAAATTAAGACATAAAGAGGAAATAATAAATCATAATGCAAGTCATAAGGACAAAGACAATCAACAAATTTCAAAAATGAGGAATGCAAATAAGAAAACAAAAAAATCAAGCAAAAAAGCTTGCACATGGAGGAGATTTAGGCTTACGAGATTAGGCTTACGAAAAGTTCATTTCGAAAAAATTCTCATCGGGTCCATATATCTTTTCGAAATGAACACAAAAATGCTTGTTTCTGAAACACAAGATAGATTTTATCTATAAACTTGTGTTATATGGACGACAAGCATAAAGATTGGAACAATAAAGGAAACATAAATACCTCAAAACGCACCTCTTCAGCGCAACCATGACGAGCAAAATATGACTGGATCATCGTTGCCATATGCCAAAATGAAAAGATGTGATTTGCTGTTGCCAAAGAGAGTAATAAAAACAGTACTGCGCAAAAGCAATAAAATGAGTTATTCAACTGTTAAAGCTTCAAGATAAAAAGATGAAAATATAATTGCAGGAGAATGAAGAAGTACGGCTAAAATAAGATAATAAGGGGAGAATATGAGAATTTTAGGCTAATCGAAACTTATTAACTATACTATTGACTAAATATGCAGGATATTGATACATTTTACTGGTAATTTTGAGGTTATTAATGTGCAAAGCATGAAATTTTTTATCTGATAATCTATAAATTCTAAAAAGTTGATTAAGTATAATATTTCTAAACAATTGAATCGAGTTGCAGGAATTAAAAGGTAATAATTTATTAATATTAAATTTAAAAAAATCTTTTTTATCATATAATTTAGTAACTATCCCATGAGCAGGTTCTATAATTAGATTTAAATCCAAATAATAAACATTATTACTAATAGAAGTTTCATTAGGTATTAATTCCAAATTATCCGGATAGAAATCTATATCTATGACATAGTTATCAGTAAATACAAGACAAATCAGATCATCTACATATCTATAAATTTTATAATCAGTTGAAGTAAAGAATTTTTCATAATGATATAGGTATAAATTAGCTAACATACTGCTACTACAGCCACCTTGTGGAACACCTGAGACTTGTAAGTATAATTTATTACCTTGAAAGATATAATTATTGAAAAGAACAAAATGGAGAAGCTTAGGAAAATTGGTAAATTTTGTAAGATTAGAATGTTTAGTAATATAAGCATTATATAAAGCTAAAATGACATCATATAGATCAGTGATCTTAATATTATTAAATAGATCTTTAAAATCAAAAGTTTGAAATCCTATTATTTTACCATGCGTTTTTAATTTATTTTTTAATTCCTTACTGTTATTTAGAATAATGTAGCTATCACCAGAATCTCGTAAATTGCTATTTAGTACATTTAAATAATTTAGTAATAATTTACTAGCAGTGGTAGAGTATGAATTATGACCACTAGTAACAGTTCTAAATTTAATAGGATTTTTATGAAATTTAGGTATAAGCACAATATATGGAAATGTCAAAAATTTATTATTAATATCTAAATCACTATACATATTGATAATTTTCAATTTGATACTATTAAGAGAGTGTGAATCAATTTTAAATAGACTATTATTTTTTAAATAATCTAGCAGATATTGAATATAGAATTTTTTACAAATAATAGCATAATTATTAGAGGCTTTATCTACATAAGTAATAACAAAAGATCTATGTAAATCATTAACAGAATGCTTTATATTATCCATATTATATATGGATCTAGATAAATTAATACTACAAATGGTATTTTTAATAGATCTTAAAATAGTAAATTTCCACATATTAAATGCCTCTAAAGGCTGAGCATATTTAGAAGCTAATCCATAAATAAATTTATCAAGGTCCAGATTGATTGACTTTAACACTTGTTTAGAATTATTACATGAAGGTAACCTGAATTTAGTGCCAAATGACATAGTTCTTAAAGATTTATCTTTTACAATGGCTAAGTCTCCAGTAACTATATGACCCAATTGTGGATTTATAAATTCAGCATAATTATCAGCACTACAAATACATTCACCATCTAAATTTGTTGAGGAATCTATGTCGACTGAGAGAGATTTTGAAATTGCATTGTAATTAAAAATGTTTCTTCCAATAGGCTTGTTATATTTAAAAGTTTTTGTAACATTCAAATCCTTTACAGGCAATAAATGATGAAATTGATTAAATAAATTCTTAAAGTTTATGGAATTATAAATAGGATGCTTAAATGATATTACACAATAAGAATTGGAACAGTTATTATGATGAAATTGATTAAGTTTTATTTTTAAATATTTTGATCTAGTAATGAGCAAATCATAGAAAATATGATTAAAATGTTCATTAGTAAGATTTAACTTTAAGAAATTAGCATAAACTGTGTTTAATTGTTTTTTCTTAACTGCAAATACCCATGATTTAATAAATTTCCATTGATATGTGTTATTGAATTGTTGATGCATACTTTTAATCTCCGCTTTAATATCATATTGGGAGGAGCTTCCTTTACCGCGTTTAAATCTTTTGAGTTTAGCCAATTTACTATTATGTAAAAGAGGTTTAAAAAAAAGGTGATTAAAAATAGAATATTTATTATCTACAAAATTATTCTTAACAATATTACCATTGAGATATAACTGATTTAATCCATATGGAAACAGAGTACAATGTGATTTAATATAGAAGTTTTCAAAGAATAATCTATCAGCTGTATTTATTTTAATGTCCAAAATATGTATAGTTATATTTTCAAAACCATGATGAGCAAAGTGTTTATATTCGATTTTATTAGAAGTAGGAAGAAAATTATTATTGTGGATATATTTTTTAACATGATCTCTATGTACATTCATACGTAGATGAATAGGATTACTGGTTTGTCCTATATAAGATATATTACATATATTACAAGATAATTTGTAGATGCAATTAAAAATTTTACAGAAAGTCTTATGACTATTTAGATTAGTAATTTGTGAGTTAGAAGCATATGGGCAGGTTTTACAATTTTTATTCTTACATTTATTGAAGTTATAATTTTTAGCTGGGCAATTATTATATCCAAAACAATCCATGGCACACTGTTGGTAAAATGATAACGGTCTAAACAATTCCCAACTAAATTGTAAATACCGGGCAATATTTATCAAATTATATAATAACAAGAATAAATATATTTGCCAGTCACTAAATCAAATAAGTTGTGTAATTCATAAGAGTTAAAGTAATATAAAGAGAATAGCATTAACATTTATAAATAATATAAATAAAAATAAAATAATATATATGTATGTTATATACTATATATATGTATGTTAGAAAAATGTTAGTTTATATAAAATAATATATATGTATGTTATACACTATATATATGTATGTTAGAAAAATGTTAGTTTAGTTTTCAAACAACTTTATATAAACAAAAAAAGAAAATCTTAATATAATTAACAAAAAAAAAAAAAAAAAAATCCAAAAAGCTCAAAATCACATTTAAAATTTTTGAAGAATTGTAAAATAAAATACGGCCATAAGAGCAAAAATCTAGCTGGTAAGTTAGTAGTTATTGCATGTAATGTACAAGGATTGCATGCACCCGCGCAGCGGGCGGGCTTAAAGTAAATAATGCTAATAAAAGCCAATTTATTTTGGGAAAAGTGTTTATCTGTTAGCCTTGAACCCTCGTAGTGGGCTGGAACGCGATTGACAGCTATTTCAAATCTATGCAGATTGCATGTGCCCGCGCAGCGTGTATATCGTTATTACATGCAGTAGAATTGCCGTTATTGCATATATCGTACGTGGATTGCATGCACCCGCTAATAAAAGACGATTCCTTTTATACACAGCAGCTGTACCCGTGTGCCCGCATTGCGGACGGAAACGCGATTGACAGCTACTTACTGAGTTAGCCATAACTTGCGCGTGTAGCTGAGGTGTTCGATTGACAGCTACTTCATGAACTGCACCGTTAGTCATAACTTGCGCGCGTAACGGAAACGTGCGATCAACAGCCACTTGATGAACTATATCGTTAGCCGTAACTTACGCGCGTAGCTGAGATAGATAGCTACTTCATCAACTGTACCGTTAGCCGTGACTTGGTCGCGTAGCTGAGGTGTGCAATTAACAACTGCTATATCAACTGCACCGTTAGCCATGACTTGCGCGCGTAACGAAGGCGTGCGATCGACATCTACTCCATGAACTGCACCGGTAACCACGATTTATGCATGTAGCTGAGGTATGCGATAGACAGCTACTTAATGAACTGAACTATTAGTTATGACTTGAGCGCATAACGGAGATGTGCAATCGACAGCTACTTCATGAATTGCATCGTTAGACGTAATTTGCGCGCGTAGCTGAGATAGACAGCTACTTCATTAAATGTACCGTTAGCCGTGACTTGCCCGCGTAGCTGAGGTGTGCAAATGACAGCTACTTCATCAACTGCACCGTTAGACATGACTTGCGCGAGTAACGAAGGCGTGCGATCGACATCTATTCCATGAAATGCACCGCTAGCCACGATTTATGCGTGTAGCTGAAGTGTGCGATAGACAGCTACTTCATGAACTGAACCATTAGTCATGACTTGAGCAAGTAACGGAGACGTGCGATCGACAGCTACTTCATGAACTACACCGTTAGCCGTAACTTGCGCGCGTAGCTGAGGTACAAGATCAACACTTCATAAACTGCACACTTAGCCGTGACTTGCGCACGTAACGTAAGTGTGCGATCGACAGTTACTGCAAGAAAGGTATTGCAAGTTTAAAAACTTTTTTGAAAAACAATAGGGCTGGTCTCCGAAGGCAGTAATTAAATAATATGAGGGAAATAAGTTATCCTATATTTCATCAAAGCTACTGCAACGCGTTAATCTAGACACAGCTATTTCCCTTCAATCATCCTCTGTGTTGATAGAATCAACAAAAACACACGCACAAGTTCCTGCGGCTCAAAAAAACTCTAGTCCAGAAAACTATATTTTTAAATATTGGTTTTTGAACAAAAATTCTTACAAAGTTCAAATCTTTGATACTTTTCATCCCAGATGCATACTAAACATGGAATACTTTGACAAAATTTTAAGTTTAAAAAGAAATGAAAATTGTTTAAAAGTTTTATCTGTTGGAAGCGGGAATGTGTTTATTTAACATTCTTCACATTTCTGCTCTTTCATTATTTTTAATTTATTTTTTATGGGGAGCGTGGCGATCCAATTGCGGGACCTCCCTACTATGCCGTATTTTATTTTATCTATTGCTTTTCTTCATAAACTGCTATGTGGTCCGGGCCCCTACGCAATGCATCCTTTTGAAGAGATATCCTTTAATATCATCAATACCTAGAGAGGTTGCTAACAGCAGATAAAAATTCCTTCTCTACCCTCCTGTTTTGACATGTTGATCAAATATTACGTAATGAGGGGCGTAAGAGAATCATAATCCGACAAACTATATTTGTATTATTGAATTTAGACCTAAAATTCTTCAAAATTTTTGCACACAATTGATTCCCAACAAAGAATAGTTGAGCAAAATTTTAACTTTGCAAAGAAAGAGAAACTTCGTGATGTATCTAGTAAATATGAGGAAGCAAACTATTCAACAATCGAACCCGTCTTTTTCTATTTTATTTCCTTGAGAGGTTAAAGGCTTCTAGGTTTGTTAGCTTGAGCTGGAGATTCCCACTCGCACAAACAAAAGAATCTCCCCCAAACTCCCGTCTGTAAATGATCACGTGGGTCGCCATTCGTCTTGCGATCGTATTTCACTAAAACCGCCCGCGGACGGAGAGGATTTAACCATTGAGAATCGGCGATTTGGCGTGATTGACACTTTTGTCGTAGTCGTAAAAGATGAGTACTATTTTGAACAACGTTTTAATTTCTGAAGTCTTTTTTAACATCGATTGCCGTATGAATGGAATGTATTCGGGCGATAGTAGAGTAAATTTGACGCCGCAGCAAAAACATTACAAAATTTTAGGATGATTTAAAAATTTTAGGTTAATTTTAGGAATTCAAGGGAAGCTTCAAACTTTTAGGTATTTTAGGACGAATGCGATCCCTGAATTTTACAAGTGCTGCCATCTGTTGCTAAAATATTGAAATAATTTTTTTTTTTTGAAAATCCGCAGAATTTTTTGTTTTAAATTCTATATTCTATATACAAAATAACCTTATATTAGTAAATAATTTTAAAGTTTGAATGTTTATAAAAAAAATATTTCCAAGTTACTTTGAAAAAAATCTTGAAGTATACTTTATACCAGCTATAGATGGAATACTATACATTTTAAGCTATTCTTAATTGAAAACGTGCTTGTATAAATAGGAAATATAAAATGTGCATATAAAATTAGATAGAAATCATGGAATATCCTTACAGTATCTAGTTATCCTTCGACAGGTAATTTTGAACATTTAGAAATAAAAGTCAAACTACTTTGAAATTTTAAAGAGGTTAAATTTTAATAATTTGGAGCTAATATTTGAAGGATTTTTATTATTTCAAATGTACATAGATAATTAGAAATTTACAATACACTTGAAAATCATTTATTTTGAATAAAAAAAATAAGCTTAGTACATGTAAATATAAATCTATTTTAAAACATAATTGCTTAATAAATCTAAATGCAGGCAAAATAATTTTTAAATTTAAAAGTTCGCTTTAAATGAGAAATGATTTAAAAGTTACATATTCGGACATTTAATGTAGGTATTTGAAAACCTTTAAAATAAAGTATAAAATATTAATGAACTTAAATTTGTTTAAGATATGATATTTTAATAATAGCATTCTTGAATTTAAATACTTTTATTACATTATTTTTTTCATTAGTTAATATTGGCAGTACCGCTAAACTAATTTTGTATCTTAAACTAATTTTGTATCTTAAAATAGAGTGAATACTTTTTCAATAAATATTTATTTGATTTTTTATACAGATATGTGACAAATCAAAATATTTTTGAACGTTGATTTATCTGTGTGTACGCTCCCGATACCTGAAGTAATCGATATAAAAAAAAAAAAATAAAATAAAAAAATTATTATACAAAACATTAATTTAATAGGTGTAAAAACATCATCTATGATGCTATTGGCTGTCGCGGTTAACTGTGCAGTAGGCGTTGAATTCGGTTTCATTTCGAATTTACCGTTGAGGCCTGCATTCACCGTGGAAAAGAACTTCCCCCACCTTTTCATCATACTGCACATGCATGAACTTACCTTCAGCTGCATTGAGTTGAATGGGAAGGTAGCTTTAAAAAAAAAAAACATTTTCTCAATGTTGAAAAACAAAAAACAGGAGAAAAAAAATATCGGTTCAAAAACATATCTATCGATTCTCAAATATTGGTTTTTCATTGGTGTCAGGAAAATACAGATTTATCGGCAAAACAGATACTCTGTATCAAAACACCCTTACTAAATAGTGACAGCAGTGTTTTTAAGTCAGTTGAAGAATACTTTCAGTTTTGCTCTACACTTATTTAAAATTTTGGAACTTTGCCATAATAAAACACAATTTTATTATTTATTTTTGATGAGCATATTTATTACCTGTCATTTGTAATACAGATTTAGTTATTAATTTGAATGAAAATTTAAAAATATGTCTCCTGTTATCGTATAAATATAAGTTATGGATATTACACACTTTGTTTCGCAATGTTAGATTTAATTTCAGTGTGAAACAAAAACAAACCTGTTTATATATAATTAAACATGAACTTCCGTTAATCATGATAAACAGCTATTATCTATTAGAAATCTTAAATTATATTCCCAATAACTATTTCCAAACAAAAGTTTCTAGAAACACATTTTTAAGCATGAAAATTGACTATAGTACAGCTTCAGTATAAACTTTCAATTTGCGATATTTTTTATATACTGTGGTAATTTCTTTTGGTTTCTGGAAACACCTCCTAACTTCCTCAAGAAGGAATTGATTATTTTAATCAAATCTTAGAATACATTAGAAAGATTGATTGGGAGAAGAATAAATCATGTGAAAAACTTTAGGAGGGAAATTTTCTTTTTCTCTATTATTTTAACCATTTTTAGTGTTGTTTTTGCATGATATTTACGTTTTTTATGTAGTTTTGCATTTTACTTATATTTTTCAATTATTTACCTACTAAGTCTAATATGGCATTTATAAATGCATTTCAAATGCTATTTTCATTAGCAACTTTAAAGGTGGATTTTGTCAAAAGTCTATACTGAAGATGTTCCTTGATAATTTTCTGCATTCAGTTTTATGATTCTGAATAGGTTAAACAATTTAAAATTATGTTCCATTTAATTGCTATTTCTTTTGTGTAATATCTTAAATTTGTGATTTAGAAAACTATTTCTTCTATTGTTGAAGAAAAAAATAGAATTATTTTATAACTTTTCAAAAGCACATGTACTTATGAAAATATTAAATTGTAGTTGCTGACTGCAGCACACTAAAATCAAAAAAATTCATGCATAGTTTTTATACATTTCTCAATTTAAGCTTACTTTTAGCCATGATATATGGTTGAGTATCTGAAAATTGTCAATTTTCAGGTTCTCCTCCTCCCCCAAAATTTTAATTTCATAATTTCTAGAAACTTTTGCTTGGAATAAGTTTTTGTGCCATTTTAAGAAAAACATAAAATGGGTTCCTTACCATTAGAAAGCACCCCTAATACAAATTTTGTATCAGTCAATATTTTTTTTTTTTTAATTTCTACCATACGGTACAAAAACCTTCAAATCTGAATTTGTAAAATATTTTATCCAATATTGGCGGCAGAGATACAGGTGTTTGAAAAATGGTCGTTTTTACCAAATGTTAGCCATCTTGGATTGCTGATTGCCAATGTTTATTAAATGCAATAACTTAATAACAAAAAATGAACTGAAAAAATGAATTGCAGAAAAGTTAACTTTAATGGGTCAGATAAAAAGTGTTCCCATATAGAATGACTGCCTTGGAAATGTCTTTTAAGATTTCTGATGGATGAGAGCTGTTTAACAAAATTGTTGGAATTTTAATGTATATTCACTGCATATCAGAAATGACCATGATATTTGGGGTTGTTTTTGTTCTGCATTGAAATTGAAATATGCATTCCACTGGGAAACAAAGTATGCACTCTGCATAGCTTGTTTTTATGAACAAAGAGACATTTTTTTCTTTAATTTTCATTCATTTATATTACTAATAATTAAATGCATGCTAGGAATGGCAAATAATAAGTATACTCATCCACAATGAGTAATAAAATTGTGTTCTCATTTAGCTGTTAATAGCAAATATCCTAAAATTCAAGCAGAGGAGGAAAATACCCCAAATAGTTTTAGCTTCAACTCCCAGCTTTTGCCATCTGGTGGTTGAAAAGCGAAATTTATTAATTTTTTAAGTTGCAGTAATTCATTTTTATTATTATGTTTTTCATTAATGTAATTAGATGAAAACTCAACTCATCATGACTGGGATAGTGATAGAAATAACAAATTCTCCTTTTTAAGAAACTTCAAAAAACTTCTGAAAAATAAACATTTCTAGCACTTATAAATATCAAATACATGTAAATAAGTACATATAAGGTTCAATAATTAAAAAACCAATGTTGTCTTTTAGTTCAACTGAATTAACATTGCTGAAACCATGAATGCGTTATACATTTAAACGAAAATCTGTGGGTTTGGCGGGATAAAAGAGAATCCTTATGCTACATTTTAAACCAAAAGCATTTTTCAACATTTCACTAATTGACGAGACAATTTAAATCTCATATGAAACACAAAGAATATAGAAAAGTTAATACACAATCGTATTTTTAAAATGTTCAAAATTACCAATAAAATCAAATGTTATAACTTTGAGAGCAACATATGCAATTCGTTTAAGTAAGACGTTGTTTTAGAGAAAAAAAAACGTTTCATAAGTACGAAATATTAGAAAACTATATCGGATTACTTACTGTTTCGTCTTCAGTCATGTTGAGTATGTAGAATACTAAAATGGGGCTACAGATGTAATTCAAACTTGAGGTGAAAAAATATGTAAATACACAGCAATTATAACACAATATTACATTCAACAAAAGGAACAAATTTAAAGTTAATTCAAAATCTGTTAATAATTCAAATGAGCCCAAATTAGCGTGTATTAACTATAAATATTTATAATATACACTACAAAAATCATTACAGAATACACCGCATTACATCACACACTTTACGAAACTGTACACAACCGGAATGACTTAGTTCAGTAGCTGAAGACGGCTGATGCAAGATAGTGCGGGATGCTTTTGCGGTTACGGGATGCGTTTAAATATCCGTGAAAAATTACCCCAACTCATCATACTGGTTACAGTAACTCACGGTAAGTAATGTACCGGTTATGCACATATTGAAACAGGCTACTTGCAACCGGAATAGACGTAGTAGGGTGTGGCCAATATGAAACATAACACAAACACGTCAATTCCCTTACACTTCATTCGTTTTACTTTCTCTTCTCTTATTATAGTGTGATTATGCTGGATTCAAATTTTTTATGAAGTATAAAAAACGAAAGAGCATTTCCTTTTAACAATAATCTAACACAATTTCCAGATTGTTTTACATGAACTTCATTTATTATATACAAAAATATCAAATTAATTCTTATCAACCGTGTATAAGCGTATATGCTTAAATAAATTTTTGCTGTTTATAAAATCTCAGCAAACTTTCTAGTGGTTTTTTGCTAAATTTTTTTAAAGATATCTATATATGTAAAAATTTAGTATTATATATTCTATGAATAATTTATCACTTATTTGTCAATCTTTATAATAATGCATAAAAGCACTTTTTTACGCAAACCACCCCAAGCCTAGAAATAAATTGTTATAGAATGCAAGTATACACACATGTAGATACTTTATAAATTTTAATTTACTTTGTATGTACTTTTGGACAGACTTTCATTCAACAAGTTTTCTTTTAATTCCATTATTGTTATCGTACACTCAAATTTTGCAGTAAAATTTTATTTCAACATACAGTAATTGTCCAAATATTTTAATAATAAAATCTGAAGAAGCTGATTATAAGTCTTAAAAAGCCTTACCACCTTATCTATTCCCCCCCCCCCCCAATTGCAAAAGTAAGTAATTTCGTCGCGATTTTCATTTTTTGGTATCATTTATGCTAAACAAGATTTGCTCTTGCTTTGAAACCTTCAATGAGTTGCACATTGATTTTATTGTATGACTTTTGCATACGTCGAAGGTGTGTTTGAATAGTTAACTGAATGATCATCTCGGTTAACAATTGTTTATCAGTTATCTAGTCACTCACCAGAGAAAAAAGCAGCATGGTTCTAGAGGTTCTAAACAGCATTTCAAGCAAAATAAGTATTCTGTGCATCATGTAGCCACATAACATCGATGACCGGAGAACATCCTTGGTCATTCTGGTTATAACAGGACTGTGATCCAAACAAGTTTTCTAACGGCAGTGATTATGAACAAGTTTTCAAATGTTCTGATCATGACTGGTAGTTACATGTCATAATCGTAGAAACTTTTGAAATGGGTCCCAAATATTATCAGTTTTAATTCTATTTTGTCCAGTGCCATGTGGTCCATGGTCGATTCAATTTTTAATGAATCATCACATTTGAATAATATGGAAAATCATAGGGCAAAACGGAGATCTGCGACAAAATTTTACACTTCTTACAAAATAAATCCCAACTTCGTAGATTTTTAGGAAACAGGGGTCGAATTTTTAGTGATTATTAGAGTTTCAAACACCAAATTTTTAATAAATCTTCATATTTTTAGAGAATGGAACATAACTTTGCATTTATTTTTAATAAATAACGGTATATAATTTCAGCATTGCTTCAGTTTAAAAATATGAAATTCCTTTACCATAAAATATCAGCAGAATTTGAATTCATGAAACGGCGATGAATGATAGATCATTGGTAGCCAAGCTCAAATTATTCTTCCCGATCTCAATGTTACTTGGCGTGCTTACGTTGTGAGTGCTAACAGAAAAGTCTAATTAACACAAAATAATTCTGATTAGAGAATCAATCTGTCAATTTCTTATTGATATGTGATGGTGTGTCATCTAGTAGCACATATACAAACTTTTGTTACATCTTAAAGAAGCTTTCTTCAAATATAAGAAAAAAACTCTTAATTTCTACGAAAATGTCATTAATGCGTTTGCAAAAAAAAAAGTAGAAGATTGGAATTCATGTACAAATATGTTCAACAGTGGTATTTAATGTTTTATAATAATACATTTTCCCTACTGTTTTTATATACCAGAATTAAATGCTGTGCTTGCCTAAAACAAAATGTCGCTGCACACTACTAATTCTACTGTTTCATTTAAAAATCAATTCGGTAACCTTGTACGTTTAAATAGGGTGGCAAAAATAAAACTGGCCACCCTATCTCGCAGTTGGCCGAAATGTATACGAATTCAGGTGCCCCCTTTCACATCACACGTGGAAATTGGCTGGCTTTCGAAGCGATCGCAAAATGTATCACGTGACGCGCGGAGAGACTTTCCTCTCAAGGTTATTTCGGAGCAAGTCACGTGATATTTCTCCTTTTCTATAAGGTGGAGAAGGGTGGAGGTGCAAAAACTCTGAATAAATGATTGAGAGCGTCAAATACTTCGGATTTGATTAATTTAATGCATAAAAGGCCTCGCATTTATGTTCAAGTTATAACTGAATAATGCGTTAAAGTTATAGCTCTAAGGCAATGGATTGATTTCTACTTTCATATATATAGGCGAAAATTTGAATTCCAGTTTTTGTCGGGAGAGCACGTTTCAAGCAACCATGACCACGAATCAGACATTTTAAAAGTCATGCATGTATGTGTTTCGTGTGTGTGAGTGTGCGTCAGTGAGTTCGTGGAGACGATACCTCACGAACGAATGAAGCGATTCGAACGAAATTTGGTACAAAATTACAATTAGGGAAAACCGGAAGCCTGTTGCTTAACCCTTTCGCGACGGTGGCATTCCGGAACTGCCGCGGCCCAAAGGACGGAGAGCTTCGCTTCCGAACTGTTCCCAAAGGACTGCAAATTTTTTGCGCTAAGTCTAACTCTCGAAAAAAATTCACTAGAAATCACCTATTCAACACAGACATCTACTTTTCTCAGGAATAAAAGAAATATTTATTCTATTTGATGTATATTTTTCATACAAATCTGAATACAAAATACTCGTTAGTTGCTCTCATTCTTTTATCTGAAATAAACGAATAATTTCACTGCCTCTAAAACCCAAACAAGAAAATACTCTCTTATATTCCTATGATTCACTAACGAACTCATTAAGCTG